>PVJD01002973.1:0-179790 GCA_004026545.1 Mormoops blainvillei | reverse complement strand
GAGTGATGCACCTACAAGCCAAGGGACACGTGAAGCCATAGGAGCTGGAGAAGCAAGAAAGGACTCTCTCCTTGGAGCTAACACTTTGAGTTTGGACTCCTGGCCTCCAGAACTGTGAGAGAATAAATTTCTGTTATTTTAAGCCATCCAGGCTGTCTCAGTTGCCACAGTAGCCCTAGAAAATTAATACAACTACTCAAACAGTGCCTGCCATGTAGAAATTGTTCAATAAATGTTAGCAATTATTATGATCAGACCTGACTACTATTGGACCTAATTATTATCCAAACCTAATTTTTCATTAAAAGTAATAATTACAAGGGGAAAAACTCATGCAACTGTTTTGGTAAACCAAAGAATCATTCTCCCAGGTTTCATCCCTAGGGATGTAAAGATGCTTCCTTCAGCTTTGTAATTACATTTTTTTCAGATCAAACCTTTAGGCTAGACCCCCTCCCCTCACCAACTAGGGAGAGAGTAGAATCTTTCTTCCTGTCACATTCAGAACCATTCTCTTGATGTTCAAGCAGGATTGTCCAACCTTTTGGCCACACTGGCAGAAAAAGAGTTGTCTTGAGCCACACATTATACACACAAACACTAATGAAAACTGATGAGCAAAAAAAAAAAGAAGGTTTTAAGTAAATTTACAATTTTGTGTTGGGCCGCCTTCATAGCCATCCTGGGCTGCCTGATACAGCCCACAGGCCGCAAGTTGGATGCCCCTGGAGGCTGGACTTTAGGCTGGACACTTTCAGATAAATTTTTCTTTCTGCAATCTTTTGCTCCAGCCATATGAGAGGACTTGCTGTCTCTCCTGCGCTCTGAGCTCTCCTGTCTCCTCACCTCTGACAGTGGTGCTCCCCAAGCCTGAAGTTGCCCTCCGAGCCTGAAGTTGCCCTCCACTATTTCCATATATCCCAATCACACCCACTTGTCAAGACCCAACACAGGCACTACCCTTCTTCGAACACTCCCAGGCAGGAAGAATGTGAACTCTCTTGCTTCTCAGGCCTCTCTATGGGCACTTATGGAAGAGGTCAGGCTTCCATGCCAGGCCCCCCATCTCCCTTCTGTGCTGATACCAGTAGGCCACTCCTCAACAACTCTGTCTGCAAAACGGGGCTAATTTTACATCTTCTAGTTAGAGAGGGACATGAGCAAAACCCAATATGTGCTCAGGACCTTGCTTCTAAAGGAACATTAGCAACTTTCACACAGTTTTAACTAACAAAGTTCTCAGAATTGCAAAGCATTTTAGCATTATTTCTCAAAGTTATCCTATGTCCATGATCTCATCTGAGGTGATTAACAACCCTATGAAGAAAGCAAAGAGGAATTACTATCCCTCTTTTACCGATAAGAAAGTTAAGTCCTAGAAAGATTCAAATTCAGCCAATGTTTATTGAGCACACTCTCCATGACAGGCAGTGAACTTAGCACAATCACATATTTTCTCAGGGACTCTTTGAGATAGGTAGACTTTTTATAGATGAGAAAAATAAGTGGCTCAGAAAGGGAAAGTGACTTGACTAAAGTCACTCAGCTAGTTAGCATCGACAGCAGGACTTGAACCTAAGTCTCCTGAATCCCAAAGCAAGAGTCTTTTCCTATCTATGTTTTTTTTTTTCCACCAGGAGAATCCAGTGGCACAATATATAGGTAGTGATTTGGAGAGAGAAGGCAGTAACTCTACTTCTAGGTCAACGCTATTAAGGAAAGCTGCTTTCGGTGACTCGATTCTCCACCTGTGAAATGAAAGTGCTTGTAGTAATAGCCATGGAAGACCAGCTTCCAGGTGGTGGTGACATCCTGGGTAATCGGCACACTTGCCTTGGCGCGTCTGGACCAAGTAAGACAAAGAACGGAAAAGAGCTTTGTAGAATGGTGAGAGGTCAGTGACCAAACATATAGTTTCCATTACTAATTAAATCTTCTATGTAACAGAAACACCAAATACGGACTTCCACTTTTTAAAAAAATTTTTATTTGAATTTATTGGGGTGACATTGGTTAATAAAATTATATAGGTTTCAGGTATAAAATTCTATAATACGTTACCTGTTTACTGTATTTTTTTAAGCAACTCAGAATCTGCAACCCTAAATTCATTTTTGAATGTAGAAGTAAAGTCACAAAACCCAGATTTGGAAAGACCCCTGTGGGTGGGTCCGTGGGTAAGTGCTTGGGCCTCAGCGTTCTTGCTGAAGAAATAAGATTTACAGCTGGCTTCTCCGACATGCTTTTTTTTAATGTCCGAGAGGCCCATGATTTGGGGGGTTGTTTTCATGGGCGGTGCTGCTATGTCCATCCCAGCCCTGCATGGTCCTGGGGGATAATAGAGATGGAAACCTGAACTGCCATTCTGAATCAGCCACTTGCAAGCCATGGGACTTTGAGTAAGTCTCAGTTTTCCCATCTATAAAATGGGAATTTAGTCTCTTCGGTTTACCTCCCAGAGCATTGGGTGGTTGAGAAGAAATGACCCCACGTCTGTAACAATGACTCATTAAAAAAATAAAAAAGACAAGGGACACCCATTTTGATGACAACACTACTTTTATCTCTGCTGCCATAAGAGGGTCCAAGGATGAAATTGCTTCTTACAAAGGCCTCAAGATTCCAGCTTCATCAGGCCCCAGACAGTGCAGGAACTGGTGCACAGAGCTGGAGAGAGGTCACCAGAGTGGAGCGGCAAGGCCTGCATGTGGCTTTGATTTCAAGAGTTTGCAAAAGAGAAGATGATCCTTGCAAATGCAGGGTGGCCTCACCAAAGGCTTAAGGGGCAGGATGCTGGGACTTGAGAAGAAATTCAGCATTCTTAAGGTTCTGCAGCCTGACACTTTTTATGTTTTAAATCCTCTCCTTTATTTCCTGTTACCCTATTCTTCCTGACTATAATCTTACCTATTAACTAAGGGGCAACATGATTTAAAGGGGACACAGGATTTCAAATAGTTTCAAGGTGCTCAGAGTTTTAAATAAACCACTCAATTCTCTTTTTTTTAATTTTTATTTTGCAACCCAGAAAAAAGAAATCTGGGATTTTTTTTTCCTTTCAGCGCTTTTTGATTAAAGTCAGATTGATAGAGTTTCCTACAGTAATCTTTTAAAAACCAGGTTAAATAATATAATTTAAGTTTTTCCCAAAGCTAATGTATGGACTATTTTCTATGTTTCCTGTGTCTAATGGTTATAGTTATTGTTCAGTACTGCTTTGCAAGCAATAACTGTGCCCAGCCCTTGGTAAGCACTTCCACATTCATTATTTCAATTGGTTTTCACCACCACATCATTCCCATTTTCCAAAAAGGAAACTAAGGCCCAGCGCCCAGGGCCACATAGCACTGATTTCAAACTGAAACTGTTGTTCAGAAGCAGCGCTCCCTCTCAAATTGTTCCAAGGTCTGCCCTTGGAACTGTCTTTCTGGACTGTGGATGGCAGCCAGAAGGACTGACTTGAAAACATCAGACAGAGAAGACAAGAGGTAAGTTCCAGTGACACAGGGGCTGGAACAATCATGAAGGTAAAATGTACCATCCAAGAAAGTCAGCTGAGGCCCAGGGAGCAAAGCACTACACCCTCCAAGTGCCCTGGTCCAATACAGTCACCTGGCTCCTAAGAGGTCATGTGTGTTAGACTCAGGCTAGGGTGCAAGTTAGGAGCATGAATGAATGGGCTTGTAGTGATGAAGTACTTATTGAGTACTTGCTGTATCAAGCATTGGGCCAAGTACCATGGGAATACACATGACACATAAGACAGGTACACTGCCCTCAAGGGGCTTCCAGTCTAGTTGGGAAGACAAGAATAAAACAGGGAATGGCAGAAGAAATAATGCCGGCATTCAATTTCATAGCATAAGCTAGAACTTGTGCAGGCATATAGAGCAAAGGAAGACCAATGGGGACCAGGAGTAGCTAAAAGGAAGAAAGAAGACTAACATGTCTCATTGGAGTTCTAGAAGGAAGAAAAATGTTGGAGAAGAAGCAATTGTCAGAGAGATAATGGTCTTACTTTTCAATTAGTTTTTAAAAACCTAATTAGCAATTAGTTTTTTAAAAGCCTCTAAAGAACATGCTTTAGAAAGAAGAAAAATGATTCCAGATGGAAGGTCTAAGATGAAAGAAGAATTAATGGACAAAGGGATTAATAATCATGTACATAAATCCAACCATCTTCTGTATAGAAATTATAATAATATTTCTTTGGGAGGGTTAGAAAAAGACAGAACTAAATACTGACCTAAAAGCATGTAAACCTGGAAGGTATATAGAAAAAGTTAACGACTTATAGGTTTTTGTGTTATTTGTGAAGAGGGTTAAGATATTGATTAACTTAGAATTTTTAATATGCATTATAAAATTTCAATGAAATAATAGAAAGCATGCACAACCTCCAAATCAGTGGGTGGGTAGGGAATGGAATAAGAAAACAAACTTAATCCAAAAAAAGGAGAAAGAAGGGAGAATAAAGAATCATAGGAAAAGGCAAGACAAATAGAAAGTCCAAAGTATAATGACTGAAACAAGTCCATACATGTCTGCAATAACATTAAATGTAAAAAGACTAAACTCACCACTTAAAAGACAGAGATTAATCAGATTGGAATTTTTAAAAATCAACTATATCCTGCTTATAAAAGACATACCCAAAACATAAGGACACAGAAAAGTTCAAAGTAAAAAAAAAAAAAAAAGGACAGAAAAGCATACATCAGTTAAACACTAAACAAAAGAAAGCTGGAAATGCAAACTTAATATTAGATAAAATAAACTTCAGGTCCTGAGGAGTCCAGGAGGGCCCAAAGGGGCAATCACATGACTAAATGCTCTTCAAGGAACTTTCAAAGCTGGAGCTGAATAAAGAAGCTCTTTTCTCTTCTGTGATAAATCTAGGAAATGTGAGTGAAGAGCAGGCAGTAGCCATGGCCCCAGTGTGGAGAAATCTCACCTGAGGTAGGAGAAAGTAGAGCAAAACCACAGGAAACTTCTGGTGACTCCAGGCCCCTGGTAACTACCTTCCTCAGCCCCTCCTCTCCATTTCCAGAGTTCATGAGTGATTAAAGTCCTTTTTTTAAAAAAGATTTTATTTATTTTATTTTTAGACAGAGGGGAAGGAAGAAAGAGAGGGAGAGAAACATCAATGTGTGATTGCCTCTCACGTGCCCCCGACTGGGAACCTGGCCCACAACCCAGGCATGTGCCCTCACCAGGGAATTGAACCAGCGACCCTTTGGTTCGCAGGCCAATGCTCAATCCACTGAGCTACACCAGCCAGGGCTAAAGTCCCTTTTTGTCACTGTTAGATCCAGCTGGGTTTCTTCCACTCATAGCCTGGAGCCTTGACTAGTATAGGAGTTCCCTGTCAAGAGTTTGGCTTGTTAGTGGTTGGGCTGAAACAAGAATCCAGAGCCTCTGATTCCATCTCTGTGGGTCACAAGGGCCTTTAGCTTGCTGAGTGATCTCAGGCAAAGCCATAACCCCACTCTGGGCTAGATACAGAGTTGGATTCCATGATCTCAAATGTTTCTCAAGAAATAAAAGTTGATGATGTTGTTTGGTTTTAAAACGATAAAGATGGGTAAAGAAAAATAAAGAGTGGGAGACAGAAGGTGTGTGAATGCACGTGCAGCGGGGGGGCAAGGGAGGAGGTGAAGCGGGGAGGGGAGGAGAGGAGAGGAGAGGCAGGAGAGGAGAGGAGAGGAGAGAAGGGAACAGCTGCTTGTAAAACAGTCCAAATGGCACAATTAACCTTTGAAAAAGTGAGAAAAAATTATTAGGAGTTCTAAGACATACAGACATCAATAAGTTGTATAGAAGAAGGTATAGAAAAAGAAAAATTTGGCTTAGAGAATGTGCCACCCCAATCTAAGCTTGTGGAGAATCCAATGACCCAGCTTGAGAAGAGCCAACAATGGTAGCTCAAGTTTACATGGCCAGAAATAGCAGGGGTACTTCTCTAGGTATTTATTACTTGGTGAACAAAATGTTGTCTAGAATAAATGGGTTACCAGTCAAGACCAGGAACTTCTGTAGATCAGGGATTTCCATTCTTACTGGCATGGGCGATGGTAGAGGTGGAGTGATTCTAGGTCATCTGCGGGGGAAGCAGCTTCCAGGGTCAGTTTTGCAGCATTGTCCTGGGACTGTCCTGAAAGCTTGGTCCTGAGTGTGTTTCTCCAGCTCTCCCAATAAGTCTGTTAACTAGTCTCCTAACAAGAGAGTCAGACGGTTAGTCACTGTCTCTTATTAAAATCCTTTTCTGTTCAAACTAGCCAGGGTAGATTCTGTCTATTGTTACCAAGAACCATCATATGGAGGTATCCACGTGATAGAATGGAGCTTGGTGGAAAAGGGATACCACGTGTCAGGAATGGTAGATAGTGCAGACATGACCTTGTGTATCATCTCCTAAGAAGCCCATGAGATACATACTGCTGCCTTCACTGTGCAGATGACAGAAACCCAAGTCAGAGAAGTTAGGCAGCCTGCACAAAGTCAACCAGCAATTGGTAGAGCCCAGATTCAAATCCAAACCTGAATCTTAAGCTTATTCTGTCTTCTGCTCGATATTTCTCATGTATGTTCAGTAATTCACTTTATTAAAAAGGTATGTTTTATTGTGTTTAAAACTGACTTAAGAATTCAATCTGATGGATCTGAGAAAGACCATGGGTTTCCCCAATGTCATGTGGCTTCCCTCAGCTGTGTTTCTCTGTGTCCACTTCCCTCAGAAGTGTGGGTGAGTAAACTGACTTCTTGGGTCACCTAGACCCTGCACGACCGAAGCCCTACCTACCTTTCCAGACTTGTTCTATATTGCTACCCGACACACACACTTACATTGCTCCTTGCTGTGGTCTGAATGTTGGTGTATCCCCAAATCCTCATGCCCAGTGTGATGGTATTAGCAGGTGGGGCCTTTGGGAGGTGCTTAGGTCATGACCATGGAGGCCTCATGGGTGGGATTATGCTCTCATAAAAGAGATACATTGCTCCCTTGCCCTTCCACCGGGTAAGGATACAACAAGGAGCCTACGGCCAGAAGAGGGCCCTCGCGGGGCTGTGCTGACACCCTGACCTTGGACTTTCAGCCTCCAGAACTCTGGGAATTACCATATTTTGCCATGTACAATGCACACTTTTTGCCTAAATTTTCAAGGGAAAAATAAGGATGTGCATTGTACATGGGTATAATGACTACATACCATGGACATAATAATCCTGTGTATAATGTGCACAAAAACATGGATGCATTTATACACGGCAAAATACAAATGTTTCTTCTTCACAAGCCACCCAGTCTGTGGTACTTTGTTGTAACAGCCTGAATGAATGGATTAAGGTACTTCTCACATTGGCCTTCTTTCACCTCCTAGAACATCCTAAGCTCTTTTGAGTCTATTGGCTCAGCATTGGATCTCCAGGACTAGCGCTAAACTTGACACTTAGTAAGTAAGTGCTCAATAACTTTTGAATGAATGGATGCACGGACATTTCCACTGAGGGGCTTGCTGTGTGGTCTTACAACATGGCAGAAAGAGTTTGGAAGAACTCAAGTTCTACTTCCCAGAGCCCCGTGACTGAAGTGTTTTGAGGTGCACAATCTAGGCCATTTACCCTTAGAGTGGGAGGAAGAGATGGAGGAATTCAAAAGTCAAAGACCTTCTGGGACTTTTCTAAAGGATCTCAATGGTTCCTTTGTCCTCTCTGGTGATCCTAAGCAGGGAGCATGGCTAGAAAGGTTGGAACTGATGGAGGATAGGTCCCAAGGCACCCTCATTGGAGGAGTTTATTAGAACACTATTCAAATCTACCCAACAATTGCGTGCACATATGTGCACATGTGAATAGGTGTAAGTATACCCATCAAGTAGCCGATCCACAAATCTAACAAGTGGATGGCAAACCTTCAAGAAAGCAGAGGAGGAATGAGTAGGTGGAGAACTTAACTGCTAGAAAGATGAGTAAAAACTGCATAGCATTTCTCAAGAGGATTTTGATGGAGCCTTGTTTCCAGCCAGCAAACATTTGCATGTGGCCTCAGAGATCGGGTTTTGGTATTGCTGGAGTGGCCTCTCTAGATTCATCTTCATGCCTTTTCCCACACTTTTTGGCAGTGGTGTTGTGAAACCAGCATCAGCATAATTGTATAACCCATCTTGGTTCTTTTGTGGTCGTTTCCTCTAAGAATCTCAGATTCTTTGGAGGTTAACAAATGATTTATTTGCATTCTTCTTAAGTAGTAGAACAAATCAGTCTAAAACTTACAAAATACCTTAGAGACCACCAAATGTGGTCCCTTCTTATTTTAAGAATGGGGAAACTGTATCCCAGGGAAGGGAAATAGTTTGCCCCGAGTCACGCTGCTGGCAGAAGCAACCTTCAAGCCCAGGTCTCCAAACACCCAGTCTAGGTCTCTTGTCACAGTACCTCATGTCCAGCCACCCAGGACCACAACTTGATTTATACCGCAACCTGTGGGTTCTTACAGTCCCCAGCCTGGGCTCCCTGTCATGCTTTGGGGGCCTGGATGTACCCTTTACCTCACACGTTGACTTGAGCAACACCACCCGATTGGTTGCTCTGCCATAGAGCCCAGGTCTCCCATTGTTAATCATTTTTTAAAAGAGTTTAACATCTGCTGCAGGGAAATTTACTGGCCTCAAGTTACCGGCTATAATTTTGGTCATTTGGGGGAAATAGTGATGCTATAGTCGTCACTTTCCAAATGCTGCAGGAACCTGACCCAAATCAAGAAACCTCTCAATAAATCAGCTCCAAAACAGCATCAATTTCTAGCCTTGCTATTTAGGAAGTTGCAGCTCGGAATCAGTGTCTGGGCTGGAGAAAGCATCCAACTCAAAGTCTCTAGATTTTAATAATAGCTGCCATTGTTCAAAGAGGAATTCATAACTCTCAGTGGACTCCAGCCAAAAGCCTTGAGCCAAACTCTGTATTTATGTATGTTTGGATGTACTAAGTGCTCTACAAGTTTCGTGAGTGGTTCTTTCAACGTGGAAGCTACCCAGATCTCCAAGCCATGGTCCTGCTTGTGGACATCGCCCTGGACCAAGCCCTCCCTATTGGCAAATCTCCTCTGGCCCTTGATTTATGTACAAATGGCCAGTATTGTTGTACCTCCTGACACAGGTCTTTAATAATTAAAACAGCAGCTAATTCTTAGGTAATGCTTGCTCTGTGCCAGAACAATTTCATTAATTTATGTGATCTTTATGGCTCTGTGAAGAAGGTACTACTATTATCTTCATTTTACACATGAGGGAATTGAGGCACCGAGTGGGTAAATGACTAGCCCAAGATTACATAGTTATATAGTTATCAAAAGAACTGGAGTTTGAACCGAAGCAGTCTGGTTCCAGAGACCTCCTTTCTTTCTCTTTTTCTAAACAGCTTTTATTGAAATAAATATATTTTACATACCATAAAATCAACCCTCTTAAGGTGTATAATTCCGTGGTTTTTCATATATTCCCAGAGTTGTGTAATTATCATTATCAAATCCCAGAACATTTTTATCACCCCAAAAAGAAGCCTCGTACTCACTAGCAGATGCGCCCAATTACCCGCTGCTTCTATCCCCTGGCAATCACTAAATCTACTTTCTGTCTACTTTCAGGATTCGCTTATTCTGAACAGTTCATATAAATGGAAACATGCAATGTATGACCGTTAGTGACTGGATTTTTCACCTAGCATACTGCTTTCAGGATTCATCCGTGTCGCAGCATCTATCAGTACAGCGTTTCTTTTTGTAACGTTTCTAAATAATATCCCGTTGTGTAGATAGCCCACTTTTGTCGTTTCATTCATCAGTTGATGGACGTTGGATTGTTGCCACTTTGGAGCTATTATGAGTAGTGTTGCTATGACCATTTGTGCACAAGTTTTTGTATGTACCTATATTTTCTTTTCTCCTAGGAATGAAATTGCTGAGTCACGTGTTAACTACATGTTGAATTTTTTGAGAAAGTGCAAAACTGGTTCCCAAAGTGGCTATGCCATTTTACGTTCTCACCTGCTATGTATGAGGTCGAACTTCTGCATATCTTCAGCAACACATTATTTTTCATTGTTTTGATAAGTCATAACAGTGACTGTGAAGTGGTATCTCAATGTGGTTTTGATTTGCATTTCCTTAATGATTAATGATGTTGGGCATCTTATTGGTCATTTGTGTGCATAGGGTTTTCTTTGCAGAAATGTCCATTTAAATCCTTTGCCTGTAAATATGGTTATTGTCTCTTTATTGTTGAGTTGTAAGATTTCTTTATATATTCCGATACAAGTCTCTTATCACATAAGTAATCTGCCAATATTTTCTCCTATTCTGTGGGTTACCTTTTCACTTTCTTGATTATGAGCCTTTGAAGCACAGATTTTTAATTTTCATGAGGTCCAATTTATCTATCCATTGTTTCCTTTTCTTGCTTGTGCATTTGGTATCATATTTAAGAAGGCTCTGTCCAACTCAAGGTCATGAAAATTTGCTCCTATGTTCTATACAATGAGTTTTAAAGCTTTGCATGTGGATAGTCGGCTGTCCCTGCACCATTTGTTGGAAAGGCTATTTCTTCTCTATTGAACAGTTTTGGCACCCCAGAGGCCTCTCCTGACTACTACACTCAAATAACTGCCTGTCTGAAAAGCTTTTGGGGCATGAATGCCTCTGTGTGTGTGTGTGTGTGTGTGTGTGTGTGTGTGTGTGTGTCCAAAAGCAGCTGAAACAAACCAAAGCAGTGACCTGAAACACTAGCCTCTCCTGAATTTGAATCATCAGGTGTCTGAACATCTAAATGGTAAAGACGACTGAATAAGACCAAGGCCAGACTACCCCCCTGACCTGTGAAAACTGAAACACACTATCGGAAAGAAGGCAAGGTCTTAGTAAAGATCTGAAAAACGAAATTCTTTCAAGGAGAAAAGACCACAAATCCATAAAGAGAAGATGCTGCCTAAACTAGCAGACACCCTCTGGTCCCCTCCTAAATAGGATCCAGTGTTCTCTGCCCCGGGCATGCATGAGAGAGTGTACAGAACCAGATGGATTCAGCCAATGGGGAGACTGGAGTTTCAGGTCTGTGATGATGTCGATCAGCCCTTCCTCTGAGATCTTAGAGTTACTCCCTTCTATGTCTCAAGTGTTAATACAGTAGCTTCCTGCCCAGCAGACCATGTTCAAGCCTGTCCTCAGGTTGAGAGGCTACGATTTTAGTCCCCTCCCCTTTGCACAAGCACCTGTTCATGCAGAAGGAGCCCTGGCACTATCCCGTTAGTGACTCATTACCTCGAAAGATAGCACCACACACCTGCAGGGTGCTCAGGTGACTCAGGGAGTCTCTGTAAGGATTAAGGTGCGGTCGCAAATGTGAATTATTGCAGTTATTTGTTATCTTCACTGAACTAACTATAAGATTAGAAGACTAAAGGGAAAATGTCATATTATTAAGACTAGATGATTTGACAATTTGTTGCCTTTCAGGTTAAGGAGACATTTTGATGGATGAAGGGGAAACAGAGTCCATCATCTGGGCTGCAGGTTTGCCTTGGCCGGGTAAACAGATGGCAGGACCAGAGAGCAGGACCAGAGGAAGTGCCGAGAAGGAAAGGGATGGGGTTTTCCTAAAGCCAAACCTATCTCCATTTCAGCTTTGCTAGGGTCTGTATGACTGAGAAGATGGTGAAAACAGCTCGGAGAGAGGCTTAATTTTCCAGACACCACGTCTGTGCTGCTGGCCCTGACAGTGTGCTGGAGCCAGTTGGTGCCCTTCGCCCAGGCCAGTGGGCTTCGCTGGGAGGCTGCACAGCCGTGAATGAAAATCACAGAGGGCCTCCAACTGAACGGCACCAAGCAGGTCCAACCAACCTTTAGCATTTCTAGACACTCATCCTCAAAACCTGTGTTTCCCAATAAGCTACATATATGGGGGACCCCAGCACCAAGGAATATCAAAAAGTGATAAAGGGAAAGAGTTTGTGTGGGAGACATTGGATTAAATAGAATGAAACAGACTGCTTCATTGCAGAACATAGGATTGAATAGGTTAACGTATTGACAATCTCGAGAAGATAGGTGGTGCTTCCCCTCTATTTTGGTCCTAAGAGCCCTTTTCCATGAAGCATCTTATAGGCCTCACGTGCCAGGAAATGGTTTTCAGGAAAGGTTGGTCTAGCCAATGCCAGAGTCAAGAACCAGAATGTTACTTAGCCTTAAATATGGGCCTGGAGGAAAGGAGTACGTGCAATCAAATGTCTAATATTCACGTGAGCTACCTGCTTTGTTCTCTGGGAACTCGTGGTCATTCACCTTTGCCTCCCTGCTCAGTGCCTTGGATGGATACTTGGGTTGGAGAATCTCCCGGGCTCTCGATTCTGGCTTTACCCTCTGGTGCCACAGGAAGGCCCTTTGACAAGGCAGACTGTAGGACACTAGTCATTTCGTCTTCCAGAATGAGGATCAGGAGAGCACTGCAATGGCTCGGCAATTCCCAGACAACCATGAAGTGTAACAGGCCTGCCCACTCCAGAGCCAGAAGCCAGGGGCGTCTCAGACCAGGTTGGTGCAAAGGTTTACTGTCCCACACATGCGGGGGCCTCGCAGCCCAGGGACGGTGAGAACCATTCTGAGGTAATTCCTCAATCCGATGGCACCTACTTCCAGGGACCAGAGGCCCATATAACAAACAGAAGTAGCAGTTCAAGTCACCCCTGAGCAGCAATCCCTCTCACCTGCGACACGGGTTGTCTGTGGCAGGATCTCCAAGATGGTATCAGAATTTCCTACCTGACGGTCCTCTGCTGTGTCCCCAACACTTAAAAATAACATCCTGGTTCTCTTGTCTGTGACAAGCTTTGGAAAAACTGAACTGAGACGGGGCTGGAAGAAGGTCCATGAGCCATGTCCCAAGGCCAAGCCTGTGAGGAAGTGAGGGAGAACAGCCAGTCCCAGCTCCTCCTCCTCCTCCTCCTCCTCCTCCTGCTGCTGCTGCTGCTGCTGCTGCTGCTTCTGCTGGGCTCCTGTTTTCTCAGCCACCTCCAGCAGTTCGTCCTTTCACTGTGGCTCCGGTGAGAATTATGGAATTGCTATTATTACCCCAGCTTGGTGTCCAGGACTTGAGGGCCGCTGCCCTGGCAGCTCCACCCAGAGGGAAGCCAACTGTAGTGACAATAAAACAAAGTCTTTGGCAGCCGAAGGCCTCTGCTCTGCGTGCTGGGGCTGATGAACGCGATGTGGAGCCAGCCCTGACTCCAGCTCCTTGGGAAGTCTTGGAGCTGGCCCATCGCCTCCCGACATCTGATTCCAAAGGCATTTTTCAGCCCAGCTAGGAAGGCTGTGACAATCTCAACAAGCCTCACTCTTAGGAAACCGTAGTCTCCAAGCCTCGGCTGTCTGTCCAGAGACTCTTCTGGAGGAGAAGGAGGTGGGTTTGCTCTAATTTGGCAGGCTTTATCAGTTAACCAAGCAACCAAACAAATGGCAAACTGCATGCAAGAGAGCACCACTGCATGCAAGGGCGTTACTCAACATTCATCCATTCGACGCATCTTTCCGCAACACCTGCTCGGCTAGGTGCTGGGGATACTCCGTGGACGGAGGAAACCAGAAGGCCTGCCCTTCAGGAGCTTATACTCTATTGTCGGGAGAGAGATGAGAAAAAGAATAAATAAGTGATTTTGTGAATAGAAGGTAATAGGTGCCATAAGGGACTTTGAGAAGAGCCAGGGAGATCGGACGTATAGGAGGCAGGAGTGAGGTTGCATGGGTGGTCAGGGAAGATCTCACTGAGAAGGTGGCCTTTGAATCAAGATTTGAAGGAGGCGAAGGATCAAAACCTAAACCCTAGACATATCTGCTTTCCAGGAGTTTACCAGCTCTTACAGAGGGCAGGCGTGTTCGTGACAGCCGGCACAGCAGATGCCTCGTGCAATACCTGACTGAAGGAGGGGGGAATTCAGAGGAGGAAACTGTTAGAACTCACTAGAGCTCTCCGCCCTTGGTATCTTTCCCTGAAAGCACTTCACTGCTTGAAACTTGGGCGAGATTCCTCAGACAGGTGACACTGAGCTGGGCTGTGACTCGAAATACGAGAGCAGGGTACAACGGGGGCTCAGGAGAGCAGCGAAGGGACATCCAGAGGAAACAGTGGGGCGGTGGCCCATTCGAGGCTGGAGCAGGTCAGGGAAGAGAAATACAGAGGGAGGTGAGCCTGTGGGAAATCCCCCTGCTTCCCGTTTGGAATACTTCCAGAGCCAGTGATTGTTCTCCTAAGACCTAGCCCACTACACCAGAACATCTCAAACCTGGTTGCCCATCAGTATTACATGGTTTTTAATAATACAGTTTCCTGGCCCCATTCTGGACCCATAAATCAGAATCTGTGTTTTTTAAAGCTCTCCAGATGGTTTCGAAGACCCATCAGGTTTGGGGTCCACTGTTCCGGCCTTACACGGTTGTGTTCTCACTGTCTGGATCATTTGAGAGGCAGCTCGTGTAGGAGGAAAGGTGCATCGGGGCCCTCCCCCTGAGAGGCAATGATCTTGTTCCAGCATCAGTCTCCACTATGAGACAGTGAGACCCCTGAGGGCAGGGACCGTGTCTTACTTTTCTGTGTGGAAACTTGGGCTCTGAAACAGAAGTACTGATACATATACCTTGAACTGAACTGAGCTAAGCCTGGTTCCACCAGATACTAGCCACCTGGTTGTGGTTACAACATGTCACCTCCCTGCGCCTCAGTCTGCTTCCGTAAAATGGGTACAATAATTCCTGCCCTTTCTGCTTCAGGAAGGGTCTGTGGGAGGCCCAAAGTGAGTCAAGCTGTACACTGCAGGAGCTGTTGCAAAGTTCCTTTAGGAACCCCCAGTGGTGGGATTCCTGGAAGGGAAGTTAGACTCAGATGATCCAAAATAGATCGTCTTAAAACTGTGTTTGCCCTTAAAATCCAACCTATGGGCAGGTTTACCTTCCTGAATTTTTCTTTTGCTTTAACTAAAACTCACTCGTTCATACTGAACCAAGAGTAAATAAGAGCCTACTATGTGCCATCCACCACATTTGGTGATGGGAGCCCACAAATGAATAACACATAGTCCTGACTGTCACAGAGCACAGATTTGAACAGGGGGAGAACAGTCTACGGCCACATCACCCTGAACACGCCCGATCTTGTCCGAACGGGGGGAACAAACACATGGACTAAGAATGCTGACACAAGCAAGTGGGAGGGAAGGTTGTAGCCAAAACTTTATTTCTAGGCCTGAAGTAATGAGCGAAAAAATCTCCAAGAGTCCAAGGCAGAGGTGCACAGTAGCCAGAGAAACAATGAGACAGACAATAGGGAAAGCAAATAGCTCTTTTAGGGCCGGCAAGTCAGGTGACGTGAGCAGAGCGAGGGGAGGCTAGGCATGGCAGGCAGCCTTGAAGGGGGGGCCCAGTGATTTCTGCCTGTTGGTATTTTGCTTTTCTATAATCCCCTCTCCCTGAGTGTGGACAGGGCCTGGTAACTCACTTCTTAACAAATAGAACACAGCAAAAGTGATGAGATGTCGCTGCCAAGATTTGGTTGCAAAAAAAAGACTAGGGTTTCCTTTTTAGGTGCTCACTCTTATTGTCTCCCTGGCTCACTCTGCTCTACCTATGGAGAGGCCCAGGTGGTGAGGAATGGGCGTCTCTGGCCAATAGCCAGTGAGGACCTGACGCCCTCAGTCCCACAGCCTGGGAGGAATTGAATCCTGCCAAGAACCACATGAGGAGCTTGGAAGTGGGTCCTCCTCCCATCGAGCCTTCAGATGAGACCACAGCCTGGCTGCCACCTGGACGGTGGCCTTCTATGACCCTGAGAGGGAGGGCCCAGCTAAGCTGTACCCAGATGACTGATCTACAGATACTGTGAAACAATTAATATTTTTCATTTTAAGCTGCTGGGCAATTTGTTACACGGTAGGAGGTAACCAGTACAAGTGGCCCTCAGAGTTTTCAAGCTGGAAAGTGAAATAATTGAACCTAAACTTTAAAAAGTGAGTTGACTGGCAGCGAGGGCCTCTGCAGGAAACCCAGCAAGGAGTGATGGGGGTCTGAACAAGGCAGCAGCAAAGGGGTCCCAAAGGCTTCGTGAACGGGAGACATGGTGAGGGTCCGCTGGCAGGACATGGGTTCCAGGAGGCCAGACTGGCCGTTCATCTGCTTACTCAGACCAAAGGCCTCAGCCTTGTCATGGATTGCTCCTTTTCTCACACCGCCACACTCAATCCACCAGGAAACTCTGTCTTCTCTTCTCCCTCTTCCCCAAGGACTGCTCTCCACACATCATGCCACCTCCCCTCTCAGAACTCACCAGTGACTTCCCACTGCACTTAGAATAAAACCCCAAGTCCTCCCATGGTCCGTGAGGCCCTATGTGACCAGCCTCTAGCCACTCACTGAGCTGCCTGTTCATTCTCCCTGCTCACTCAGCCCCAACCAAATAGTCCCTTGCTTGCCTTTGGGCAAGAATACCTGGAATACTCTTCCTGCAGATGTTCTGTCTGCTCTGTTCACTCCTTTAGTCTTTTCAAAAAAAGCTTCCTGGTGAGGAGGCACTTAAGCTGGACTCCCACAAACAAGCCGTGGAGCATGCCGCCTTGGATGGCTTAGGGAAACCGGCTCCCTCCCTTGAGAGTCCCATCGCCTACAGCAGGGTTAGAAGCGTTCGGTGGGACAAAAGCTTGGCTGGATGGTGCCAGACTAAAGGACAATGAGAGAGAAAGGGGGACACTCTTTTTGAAGGTCATTGCCCATGTGGACCATCTCAGCAACAGCCCGTCACATCCGTCACAGCTGTTTTAATTGCCCTTTCTCCCCCGCCAGGGAGCTTGACCCCCAGCCAGTCCGCAGGTGCTGTTCCCTTCGCTGCCTGCGCACTCAGGTGACGGAAGCACAGGGAGGTGGAGGGACTTGTCCCAGGCTTTCTTGGTCCCAGTTCAAGGGCACCTCCTCATCCATGGGCCTTTGAAACAATGAGTACTGGGCAGGAAAAAAAATATATAAATCTTAATAAGAAAATTGGTGACATGTAAAAAGTACTTTGTTGATTGCTATTCATTTAATAACTATTTTAGCTTAACATGTTGTGGCTTTGAAACAGTCATTCATTAAGTTGACCTTCACTGGCTACCTACCAACCATGTGGCCAGGCGCCATGCTAAGCAGCAGCTATTTACTCTGTGTGCCCAGTATGTGCCAGGGCGTGGCCCATGGGGCTTCTCAGTCTGCAGAGGGGAACGGAATTGGAGAAAGGAGGGCTCTCTGGGCTAGTTGCCTGGGTCGAATGAGAAGCCCAGCCCTATGGGGCTCTTCATCATCTGCCCGGTGAAGAGTCTCTGCAGCCTCATCAGAGTTACCCGTCCTCCTGCCACTCACATAGCCAGCATCTCTCTGGGAGGCCTCCCAGGGGGCACTGGACCCAGCCAGCTGGCAGTGAGTCCACGGCAAATACGGTGATCGTCTTTTGGCAATGGGCAGGGCTGTGGCAATGTGGAATGATTTGGTGAGTCAAGTGTGCCCCTCCCCCCAGCCCTCTACCTCATTACCCCCCTTACAGGCCACCCACAAGTCCTAGAAATGCCAGCTCTTCCATTTTCACTTTTTCCTTAAGGACAGAAGGAAAAAAAGACAAGGAGCTGGGAAAGCAAAGGAGCCAGGTAGTAGGCGGGGAGGCGCCGTTGGGAGGAGCCAGACAGGGTGGGAGCAGAGCGCTTTGGGGACAAGGACCTTCAGACCTCAAGGGCAGTGAGCCCCACCCCTGCGCTGACAGGCATCCCCCAGACCCTCTGGGTCAGACCTGGAAGGGGCTTTAAACACCATCTCACCCAACATTGGCTTCAAGTCAACTGATGCTCAACGAGGTTACATGAACTGCCCAGGTTCATAATTAAGCCAGATTTGTTCTGGCCTTAGAGAATGGAAGGGAAAGTTGAAAAAATAGTTACCTTGGACAGAGAGCCTGCGTTTTAAGGCACTCAACCATATAATGGCACCTAATCATTCACCTACGATTGGTCTCCATCTGTTTTCCTTGAGGCAACCCTAAGTTCCTTCAGGGTGGGCTGTTCCTGAGATCCTCTGTGCCACGGACACCCAGGAAGTGCTGACTCAAATACGATGAGCAGAGGGGGAAAGGATGGCCCGAGCAATGAAGAGAATGATGCGCAAAGAGGCACCGCTGCTGAGAAGTCAGGGCCAAAATTCAAAAGCAGTGTGGTCTAGTGGAAAAGTTCAGTCATAAATAATTATAGTCGTATTAATAACAGTATCAAGAAACACATGTTGCATGGCACACTGTTTTGTCACAGAGCCTCTCCATCATGGCCAAGGACTGCTGGTCGGGGCAGGTCGTGGCCACACTTATCCACCGGCCCAGCCCCAAAGGGTCACGGTGAGAGGCGTCACGAGGAGAGGAGCGTTCTTTCTTTCCTAAAGCCCGAGAAATGTCCCACAAACTCAATTTCCACACCTGCCTTGAATGAAAAATAGCATTTTTCAGTGCCTGCCTTGTGTTTATCAGGGATAAACAGTGCCCCCAGGGATGTGAGAAGTTTGGAAAAAGTATGATCTAAAATTACCATTGTTGTGTTTTGGGTTTGTGTGTGTGTGTGTGTGTGTGTGTGTGTGTGTGTTCGGAAGTCACAGTTTCATTTATCTTAAAATTTCAAGAAACATCAAGAGTGAGCACAAGATTTTTTAATGCTCGTGATGACGGGGCCCAAGTGTGAAGGGCTGAGAAATCCCACAAATGTATCTGGTTCAGCTGGGGGCACGCTCCCCAATCCCCCGCGTCCTTGCAGGAAGGGCGAGCTGGGGTTTCCTTTCCTCGCAGCCTCCTTACAAAGGTGAAAAAGGAGTCCTCCAGTTGAATTGGGGAATGGCTTCCTCCTTCCTCATTTTATGTGATCCTTGTAATATCTCCATGAGCCCAGCTGGAGTCCAACTTGATTCAACAAGTACTTATTGAAGGTTGCTCTGAGCAAGGCGCCACACTCAGCACACGAGGAAGCTGGCCCACAGAGGTTGAATGACTCCTACCTGTGGGTCTGGGGGAGTTAGGGAGGCCCCTCATTTCCCAGATGAAGAAAGGAAGCCCAGAGAGGAAGAGGAGTTGGTCTCTGTCACCCAGTTAATGCTGGAGTCAAGGCTTGAGCCCAGGTCCCCCAAATCTTCAGAATCCAGTGCTCCGTCACCACACCACACAGCCCCTTCGGTTGTCCCCTGCCCTAGAGGGGAACTAACAGGGGGCACTCCGACAGCCTGTAGGCCATTTATTGGGGATGGTTTATAACCACAGTCCTCTGCCCTTTCCTATCTGTGAGTCACTTCTCCCCGCCCTCCAAGCTCTGTGAGTCCCCGAACCCCCTGATGTCTCTTTCCCTTCGTCGGTAAATGGCCATAACCTCACCTGCTGCCCAGGGTTGCTGGGAGGATCCCTGGCATCAGGGTCTTACAATGCCCACCTTCTACTTCGAGGCTGCAAGACATCTCCTTGCCTTGATTTTGCATCCAAATCACAGAGATATGATGTGCTACTGCTAGCTGGTGACACAGAAGTCCCTGACTACCAGCTGAGGGCCCTCCCTGTCCTGCTGTGGGACCAGTCCACAGTGAGTGGGTTTTCCTTGTGTGAGAGCACAGGGGGATTGTAACAAGAAGCAGAGCTCCCGTGCCCCAGTGCCCCGATACCCTGGTACCCTCATGCAAGCCAACTTGGAAAGCAACCACTGTCGAATTAGGCCAGGCATTTTTCTTTTGAAACCCAGATTTTATCTGTGAGGCTTGCTTCTCCATGTGGTCTGTCCCTGGCATTTGCGACTACTTTCAGAGTTTGGGAGTTCCTGCTTGGGCACCAGAGAAACCTCATGATCAAGGCTTCTGTGTGCACAGCACCCTGGGCTGACACCCAGCTGATGGCCCTCGGGCCATTTCTCAGGTGCTCCAGGGGGTCTGCTTGCTCCAGACATTCATCTGGGGTGTCCTGTTCCAGGTTCGTCCCTGGGTGGAAAAAATTGGTAAACTCCATATGAAGTACATGGAACATTTCTGGTTACTAAAATGTCTTTAACTTGGAGAAACTCATGCCCACCCCCTGATACTAGAATGATACTTGCTGGTTTGGGGTTCCTTTTCCTTCCACAATCCTTCTCATGGTTCCTTCTAGGTCTGTTGGGTGGGTGCCTAGCGTAGTGTATCACACACAGGAAGTTTCCAGATGCCAGAAAAGTGTTCTCACTTCACAGTCTTCTTACAGTAAGTGTGAGGGGCTCCAGGCGGCTGAAGGGCAGCTGGGCAGTAGTGGGAAGAGCGCTGGCCAAAGACCAGCTGGGCTCTGATTCCAGCTTTGCCGCTTTGCTGTGCGGCCTTGGGCAAGTTACTTCTCCTCTCTGGGCCTCAGTTTACTAGTTTGTAGAGTCACCTGCTTGTTGGAGTTGACGTCTCAGTGGCCTCCTGTCTCAGAGTGCCTAAGACTGCATGGGTCTCTGACGTCCTGGACTGAGGAAGAAGAGAGACCTTAGGCAAGCCACTTAGCCTCTTGGTGCCTGAGTAGCACCAAAAAGATGATAAGAAGATGTCTAGTTCTTTGGGTTTTGTGAGGAGTACACAAATTAACACACACCAGATGCTTAGAGCAGTGTGGGACATGGTAAGCACTCAACAAGTATCGGTTCGTACTTTGGTTATGCCCACAAGGGTTGTGTCTTTACTCATCTTTGTATCCTCAGCACCTGGTGTGGGGCCTGGCAGGCACTGGCAGAAAAGTGGGTTGAATTAAAATAATGAGAGAAAAAAAAAAGATATAGCTCTGAACCAAATACATGGAAAGGGATGTTGGAGGGGGTCAGCTATTCTTTGGAGTGGCAGATATATTCCCTGTCCCCAGCTCTTTGAAGTGTCTATGTTGGCAGAGGGGCGGTGGTGGAACGTAATGCCCTGGCCCCTCTCACCCCCACCCCAATCCCACTTCTGAAGCCTGAGGAAAAGTTGGTCCCCCTGATTCCTGGTCTGTGGTGGCCCCGCGCAACCCCTCCCCCCACCTCAGCCCATCTCAAATGCCCCAACATCTTCTTTCATCCCATAGTTCATCTTCAAACTCAAGGGAAACAGTAGTCAAAACAGAAACAGTTCTGCGCTGCCCCTCAGCCCCTGGCCAGTAACCTGAGCTGCAGAAGGAAAGGGGCAATTATGGTTTGGGGTTTCTCCCCCTCCTCTTCCAGCTTCTTGACTCACTTTTCATCTTCCCCCTGCCTTTTGAGAGTTCGGCATTGAGCAAAACAGGCCTGCATTCTAGGGGTGCCTGGAGGTGGGGGGCACAGCCAAGCCCTCCACTTCTTTCCAGAAAGAGTGGAGAAAGAGAGTAGCAGCCCTGGGGAGCCCTAGTGCCCCTCCGCTAATCCACAGCCCAAGGACGCTCGCCAAGCGCCTGGCAGGCTCACCCCTCTGCCAGAAAGAAATTTATTAGCAGAGGTTGTTGGGAGGGCTGGGGTTACTGAGACTTCATTACTCTTACAAAATATACTATGGGACATTTACTAGTGTCCCGTGAAGTGTGGTCATAAATCAGGGGCTCCGCGGCGCTTGTCAGAAGAAATGAGGAAAGTGCGTTTGCTCACGCCCGCCGTGGCCTTGCCGTTGACCCCACACCTGAGCAAGGCCACAGCGCTGGGCACAGCCATCCCATTGGCCGCCCTCAGGGCTGGACACAGGTCTGCACCAGCTTGAGCGTCCTAAATGAAAATGTCATCCGATTTCAAATCCACACGTATCGCACGTTGAATCTCTCCTGGAAATAATATTTCCTCTGTCAATTTTATTCTCCAGCCCTGGGGACCTACAAAACTTCTGTGCAGCATGATCCTGTTTCATATACATAAACATATATATATGAAGGAAATATGCCTGAAGATTAACAGTGATTCTCTCTGGACAGAACAATTATGGGTGATTTTTATTAACTCTTTTATACTTTCCCAGATTTTCCACACTTTTTAAAATATATATATGAGTGACTTTTATAATCAGAAAAATGTTACTTCTTTTAAAAAGAAAATGCAAGAACCAATTATGGGGAAATATAAATATGTTCATGTTATTTATAAAAATCTAAAAGTATAACAACCTAAATGTGTAACAATTATTCCACATTACTGGGGCAGAACCTCACATGGTTGCTTAAAATACTAGTTTTGAAGAGGTGGGGAAATGTTTATAATTTAATGCTTAGAAGAGAAAAAAAAGAAAAGGTCAGAAAATGGCTATTTTTATACAGGTATGCTGGTTAGCACTATATAAAAATTGTACATAAGAAAAATGCTGAGAAAGAAATATCGTTGTGTACAATAAGGTACGGGCTTTTGGAATATTTTCTTTTACTCTTCTCTGTTTTCCAAAGTTTGCACAGTGGGGGTATAGTTCTTCTGCAGTTTTTAAGTAGTTGACGAGAGAAAAGAAAATGCAAACTGGACCTGGGGACCCCGCGGCCCCCGCCCATGGCTCAGCACCACACACGTGTTCTCACCCCACATTAAAACATGAGGCCCGGGGTGCCATGGTGGGTTCAGTTCCGTTGGGACAATCTGGAACAATCAGCTCCACCAATGAACTTTTTATGAAGTTTCTGACTTTGAAGCTAAGTAATGAGACTTGGCCTCTGACCAGGCCCTCAAATGTTCAAAGTGGTCTCCCCCTCCATCAATTAGTTAATCCGAGGCGTCCTAGGTAGGTTGGCGGGCAGGCGGGCAGCGAAGCCTGGTTTCTGGAGGAGGACAGGAGAGGTCGGTGTCCCTGCCCGAGGCCAGGCCTGGGATTCTGAGGTCTCTGCCCCAGCCTATGGCCAGACCCAGGGTGGTCAAGACCCCCTCCCCCAACTAGCAACCTGTATTCACAGCCCTGTTCCTCCTGACTTACATTTGAGGGTGGCTCCAAAGGGGGGAGGCGGGTGAAGAGCTTTTGGAATTCTTGGGGCTGTGATCTGGCCTGAAAGGAGGGCTGCATTTGGAAATGAGACTTCTGTTTGGTGGAAACAGGCTGGTCTCGAGCACCCCCTGGCTGACCAGGGCGTCCACTGCTGACAACCAGCGCCCAGGCCTTACTTCGCAGAGGCAAGAGCCGCCTGCACCGGCCCCTCTTCAAAGAAAATCTCTGGGAGTTTTCTAGATGTGGGGGGACAAAGGAACTGTCCCTTGCTCCCACCCCAAGAACTTAAACATAAATCGAACTTCCTTAGTGAAGGGACTCCTCAACCCCGAGAGCGGGCTTTGAGGTTTGGCTTGCAGGGCCTCTTCGGCGGGCTCCCCACCCCACCTTATTTCTGATAAGAAATCACTCTTGACCTGATGGTAGTGGGGGCAGGTAAACCCCTGGCCCACCCCCATCATTGCCCTTCACTCCACATTTTGAATGGGTTTCACAGCATTTGGAATTTCAGTGGCATTTGGTTTTGATTTTTAAGAGGAGGGAAAAAAAAAAACCCTTTGCCTTGAAGCAATGATTTCTCTTGGCAGCTCTGGGGAGCCTGGCAATGTGGGGACCTTTCCTGGCAGGGCTGAGAAGATGAGCTGGTTGGTTGTGGTGTGTTTAGAAGTTTAAAACAGCAAAAAGACAGAGCGAGGGTTTGCGGGAGCGGGGCCTGGGCCTGGGGGAGGAGGGCGACAAGACCTCCAGATCTGTTCTCTCTACTGTAAATTACAAGCCTGCTTTTTTAAATTTCCTTTCCCAGAACAATGTTATTCATTCAATTCCAAAGTAAACACGGGGCTTAGATACTCAACAGTTTGGGAGAACAAACTGTCCTCGTTGTTAGGGTCTTTACCTGTCAGGGACCTGATTAAACTCATATATCTTCATGGCAGCCATCAGCAGCCACAGTGGGCTGTGAGGAAGGACCAGGCACCAGCCCCCCTGTTCCCACACGAGTGAGGGCAGCCCCTCGGTGCCAGCCCTGGGCTCGGGGCTGCCCCTCTCCCCCAGCCCAGCTACAGTAAGGTGCGTTCAAGGCTCTGGCCTGACCCTGAACCTCTGGGGTAAGGGGGCAGATCAGAGGAAATGCTGAGGCTCGGAGGGCACCAGGAAAGGGGGAGGAGGAGGGGAAGGTGGCGTTTGAACAGCCTTCAAAGTGATAGATGCTTGTACTATAGAGGAGTTGATTTGGGGAGAAACGTAGGCCTTGGGTAGTAAATCATGCAATCCAATGTCGGTGTTAAGACTATGGAAGCCCATTTCCTTTCTCCTAGGGGAAGGCTGCTTAATTAAGAGATCTAGGGTACTCGACTTTCCTCATAAATTTTAGAGAGCTGTAAAACTCGGTGTGTGCATTAGGGGTGGGGGGTTAGAATACACGTGCAAACACCCACGGGGTGGGTGACAAATGAGCACATTTGGAGCTCTGTTCAGAGTGGCATCACACAACTGCTCACTGTTTTGTGCCTCGGTTTCCCCACATTGGGACTGGCAGTAATGTGTCTCCCACGTCCCGGTTTGCAGTAAACATCAAGACTCTAAGTAGGAAAATGCCAGGCACTCTGTGCTCGGTGAGTGGGAGGGGACAGGGCACCCACGGGGGAGAGGACTTGGCCCCATCGCCTGTGTTGGGTGGGAGTGGACACCGAGCCCAGACCCGGGCCCCAGATGACAGTTGCAGATGTTGGAAGCAAAGCCTCCACCCTTCCAGCCCTCACCCCGGGAAAGGCGCACTCGCTCCGGTGAGCCTTCCTCAGAAACCCACGGCTGCATTCTTAAGTTTCCTGTTCTCCTCCGAGGAATATTTAATTTCCAAAGTACAGTCTGTTTCTCTTCCACAAGAACTTGCTTTCCCTCCTGGCTTATCTGATGGTGAGTATCTCAGGGAGCAACTTGTCACCTATCATTTTCAACAGAAGTGAACACTAGCAGTTGGGGAGCCATGCGGGGAGCTCCTGAGGAGCCAGTGATGCCGGCACTGTGGGGGGAAACCGAGCAAGACACAGGCCGCAAGGAAGGAAAGAAAAAGCAGTCTACCCTGGAGCAACACGAGCTAAGTCAGGTTTTTGCTCACATGGAAAGAAAACCCTCTTGGGTGGCATTCCATAGCACCTTCAACTCTCAAGGTCTCGCGTCCCACCGTGTCCCAAAGAACAGACAGGCAAGGTCAGGTTATTGCCCCATGTTGTAGAGGGAGAGCTCAGCTAGGAAAGGAAAAGGGACCTGTCATGGGTCACACCACCAGACTTTGGTAAATCCAGTCCTCAGACCCATTTGTTCAGGCTCTCATCACGCTGGGCCAACCAGTGTCAGCAGAGCACACAGAGGTACTACTTACAGGGGCTGCCTGAGGTCCTGTCCCCTCGTTTCAGGGCTGCTCACTAATGTGGCAAATGCATGGAAGCTGCCTTGACTTCCGTGGCTGCAATGTCCTTGACGTGGGACAGATCCCAGACAGTGATTGCCAGTGTCTGGCATGGTTCGGATGTGCTCTCCACTTGCAGCACACCTGCTTAGTTCCGTTCAGTCCCAGGCTCTACTCGGTGGAGAGTGCTCTGCAGGATCAAATTAGGCAATGTCTGTGAGCATGCCAAGCAGGGAGCGGTCTCCTATGACATATTCCCTGTCTCACCTTCCAGAAGATGGGAACATGCATTTGAGCTAAACAACTGGCGTGCTGCAGCCCCACCTTAAGCTGTACTTGTTGCAGAAACGAGATTAAATGCCGGGGCCAGGCTTGGTCATGGGGCTCCTTCCTTCAAAGATGCTAATGTCAAGGACACAGAGAATGAGGAATCAGAACACAGAAGGGAGGTCGGGCACTGCAGGAGAGACCCGAGTTCCAAAATGTCCCAGCGCAAAACCTGCCCTCCTTAAGTCCATGGTTCCATCACATCATTGTTGAAATGCTGATCTGGGGGCTTATTTGGTTTTTTCCCTACAATAAATGTTCATTGCTTGTATAATACATGAAACAATAAAACGTTTTTAGAAGAAGATTCACATTTAGGGCACACAAGACCCCCCTTCCTTTCCTTGCTCCCAAGTGCCTTATAAGGGAGGCTAAAGTTATGAAAAATTTGTTTAGATGCTTTTGGGAACATCACTGTTACATGGTTTGATTAGCAAATATGAACTGACCACCTAGCGTGTGGCAGGCATCGTGCCATCTCATGGTGACACGGAAATGAATAAAGAAGCAATTTTTAACCAGTATGCCACAAGAATTTTTAAAACATGCAATACCTGACACTGACTGCTCTTCCCATAGGTTGTCAAGTTTTTTTAAAAAATGACAACAGCCGACACAACAATAGCCATCCATGGGCCCTGCCGCCTCCCAGGTGCTAAGCAGCCTGCCGCTGGGTGGCATTCAGGGTCAAGGCTCTGCTGGCTTCTACTCAGCATATTTGGGAGGCCTCCCGAATACCTTTGGAGTAGACAGCATTACTCCCAGTAGGTGAATTATACCTATTTTTTGTCAGATTGGCAAAAAATATATTTTTTGGTGTGCTGCAGAATTTTAGTACTTGGTTTATGTATGCCATGGATGAAATAGGTGGAGAACCGCTGGAATAAAGCACTCTTCCTGACCAACATCACGCAGCTGCAAATAAAGCCATGGATATTCTCCACAGCTACTACCTCTAGAATGTGCGGGAGACCTAAAGACACACCCCAAGTTCCTGCCCGGCCAGTGCAGTGTGGTGGAAAGAGCCACGGGCCAGCGTAACTCTCTGTGTGACTCCATAAATCCCTTCCCCTCTCTAAGCCTCAGTTTCCCCACCTACATCAAAGAGCATTGGTCCACAGGGTTCCCAAGCTTCCCTCCGGCTCTGTGTTCCTGTGATCCAAACCTCCTCTTGCCCAGGTCTTGTCCGGGAGTCCCCTGTTGTGTGCTGACGGGGCCTAGGGCTCAGCCCACTGTCCCCCTCCCCAGCTTGTCCACACCCGTGATCCGGGCAGCATGGCTAGGTTTCCTGATCTGGGTCCAGAACATGCAGTGTTTCCAGAAAGTGAGGGGTGGGACTGTACTCATCCCCTGGCCACCTTGTTCTCTCCATCCCACCATGAAGAATGAAAGCAGTGAAAAACGGTATAAGAAAGACCCCAAACACTCAAAACTTGAAGGAAATATGAATCAAAGGCAAAGGAGTATGGGCATCTAACCACACCACACAAGTCCTTGTGAATCACAGCTACACCGTTTCAACTAGCATCACACCCCAGTCTCCTGCATCTGGATGAAGAGTAGGAGATACCCGCCCCGGGTGGATCCATTCCCCTGAACATTTAGCAGAGTGTCCTTTTGAATTAACATACGGGTCCAGATTCGATATCCCTATAAATTCATGTAAATGGAAACAATCTCTGATCTGGAAAACCCGGTTTGGGTCACTCTATAAACAACGGGGGACTTGGAGTGCATCCCTGCCCCTCTCTAGGGCTCAGGTTCTTCTTTGACACACTGGGGAGGCCCCCACCTCCTCCCTGCAGAGATCGCCAAGGCCCTTCCAGCCCTGGCTGCTGAGACCTGGTGGGCAGGTGGAGGCAGAGCTGCCCCAGGGCATGAACAGTAGCCCCAGTTGGCCTCCCAGGTGCTAAGCAGCCTGCCACTGGTTGCATTCATGGTCAAGATTCTGCTGATTTCTACTCAGCATATTTGGGAGGCCTCCCGGAACCCTTCGGGGTAGACAACATTACCCCCTCCCTTCCTACGATTCCAGTGGAAACAACTTGGCCAACTCAGAAGGCTTTTGAGGGAGAGTTAAGGCTCGACATGGGCCCAGCCATTTTTGTAGAGGCCCAGCTGCCCAGCTAATCTCCCATGGCTCAATTTTCCATAGACAGGCCCCAGAATATGCCTCCTGTCCCCCACATTATTTTAGCATTGCTCCATTTCATGCACAAGTGTGACCCATGAAGCAGGGTGGCCTCCCCAAGAACAAAGTTTGTTTCTCAGTATGCCAAGTTTAGGGCCACAGACCCACTCTAGGCCAAAATGTGGAGTATTGCAGGGTTAGGGTCTTCTGTCATCCCCCATCTAACTTACAGCTACTTGATTTGAGGCAATGTTTCATACTCTCCCCAGTGACAGGTATCTCTCAGATTTACCTGTCCTCCCAGAACAGCAGTTCTCAAAGTGTGGTCCCCAGTCAGCAGCATCAGCATCCCCTGGGAACTTGTTAGAAATTCGGGGTCTCAGGCGCCACCCCAGACCTACCAGATTGGGACTGCAGGGGGAGGGCCAGCAATCTATCTGCATGTTAACCAGCCCTCCAAGGGATGTTGCTGCCTACTGGGCATTAAGAACCACTGCCCTGGACAGAGTTCGACCTGACCCAGAAATTGCCGAGGTCTGTCCCTCCTCCAGTTCGTGCTACAGGTGGAGAAGCAGAGAGCCAGTGGAGGGGACACTGTACCCTAAATCGCCATGGAATGATGCCTACGCCTTTCCTGGATTCTATCTGACTGTCTATGCTCCAGTCCCTCAGAATGAAGGCATCAGCTCCATTAGCTGGTAAGCTGGGTTAACTGTAACGTTAGCAAGACACTTTCTCCCGTGGGCCTCAGTTTCCTCATCGGTACAACTTAGAGGTTTGCTTAGTTGCTCTTTAATAAGCTCCCTTCCAAGTGTGACACTCTCTGTTTGTTCTTCAATCCTCCTCCAGATAATGTCCACGTTTTGTGGGAGCCTCGGGGCTCAGGCCATGAGGCGATGATTACGGACAGGGCTCCTGGTGACCCTCAATCCATCTTAGAATCAGACTCTTAAACTTGAATTGGCTTTAGGGATGGCATTCTCACCTCAGCGCTACTGAAATTGTGTACAGATGATTCTTCGTTGAGGGATAACACGCCCCCCGCCAACCCAGCTATAACAACAAAAATGTCTCCGCACATTGCCAAATGTGCCCGGGGGCCGCAAGTCCCCCTGGGTGGAGAACCACTGCTCATAGGCTCTCTGGGCAGGTGAGCACTCATACTACACTTCTCAGCAGCTCTTAGCTCTGGACAGAACTTAGTCATGTGAATCTGTACCCAACCCAGCCTGCGGAAGCCAGGCCAGAGACTGAAGTGCTCAGGGCCAGACAGGACATGAAGAAAGGCCCCAGTCCCATGTAGGACGGAACAGGAGGGACGGAGCAGGTACAGGACCTTGTTTTTAAAGGGAGTCATCTGTACGCAGCTCCACACCGTTCTTCCGCATAGGAATGTGGGCACAGGGTGCCACAGCTTCTGGAAGCTGAGCCAGCCTCAGCTACAGTGTCCCGTCCTGTTCGACCCAGGTTGTCAGGCCTGGAAGGGCCTTGGGGTTCACTGCAGGGAGGAGGTGGTGGCCTCCCCAATGCACCAAAGAAGAACCTGACACCCTGAAAGGGGCAGGGATGAGCTCCAAGTTACCAGTTGTCTGTAGAGGGACCTATTTTGTGAGAAGCTGAAAATCCATAACTTTATGTAAAATTGACAGATTATTAAAAACAGTGTGTCAGTGTAAACTCTTTGGTAGAGAGGGATCCTAAAAGATTCCGATAACTTAATGTTCACTTGAAAGAATCCTATGAAATACATGCCATGGTTATCCTGATTTTACACTGAGAAAATTGAGGCACAGAGAGGTTAGGTAATTGGCCCAAGGTCACACAGTTAACAGTGGGAGGCAAGAGCCCGCACAGGAGGGGTTAAGAACCATAGGCCCTTGTATTGAATAAAAGGAGACAGAGCCAATTTTTCTACCATAACAGTAAATTGCCCCCAAATTAAGCCAATACCCAGTTCTTATTGCTTCTGCAAAGAATTAATAAACCATGACATCTTCTGAAATGGGGGGAAGGCCAGCTGCTCAGAGAGATGTCAGAAAGCCCTTTACAGGGTTGGACTTGTTCTGCCTTAGCGAGTAAAATGATTATGCCACAAACATGCAGAGAGGGAAAAAGAGCGGGGGCTGCCGACGCCTGTGCCCGCTGCTGGCTCAGCTGAGACGTGTGCCCACCGCTAGGAGACGAGGCCTCGCAGTAGCCGGCAATCGGGCGTTAATGGCTGTGGCCTCCCGGAGAACACTCTGGAATATTTTAGGTTTATATTTGGCAGATGGTGTGCCAAGTCATTCCCTCATTCTGCCTATTAGATGGTTAGTTTCCTCTTTCTAGTTAAAGGATTAACTAGAATTATCAGTAATCATGAGCTTCCCCCAAGGACAGGTCAAAGGAAATTAATGGAAACTGCAGCAACAGGCACACACATTAGCTCCACAAGAGAAGTTCCTGACTGAGGGAATGATCCCTGGCACGGGTAACTGGGGGGTGGAATTAGAACCCATCGCAGAATCCAGGCAGAGCTGGAAATTCCTGCAGGCCCAGGCTTGGGGGGCAGGGGACAGGGAAATAAGAGGGGAGAAGGGGGCTGGGTACATGCTTTACTGGGAAAAGTTCCAGAAACTCGAAGCTGAAGGGGACCTTTGAAACATTCCAGCCTGACCCCTTAATTTACAGATGAGAAAACTGGGGTCTGGAGTTGGACAGGGACATAGTAAGTGTCACACAGTTAAGTCACAACAAAGCTGGAAGTCAGGGCCCAGTTCCTGGCTGGAGTTTCCAAAATTTGAGCTAGTAATGTTCACTGGAGATGAGACTGCAGACCTGTCAGGTTCTCAGTTTGCCAAGCTGTAGAATGGAGCACGAGCCTTGACAGGTCATAATGCAATCATCTCTTTATACGTCTGTCCCCCCCATTCTAGGCTGGAGGTGAATGTCTCAAGGATGGGGACCATGACTTCCTCATAAAAACATGAGGGCACTGGGTGCCCTCCACATGGCCCTGACACACAGTGTACCCTGGAAAGTGGTGCGGAATTGGGTGAATAGTCAATTTTGGAGGTGCTGAAGCTTAGCTCCCGCTACCTCTGCGCAGTGCTGGGCGAGCTGTCCCTGTACAAGACGGCACCATTATTGCAATCACAGCAGGTAAGAAACCTGGGTTCTGGAAGCTACATCAGACATGGCCAATGCTATTTGTTAAATCTAGGCAATGGGTATAGAGAGACATTCATTACACTCTTCATTATATTCAAAAGTATTATACTTTTCTGTTAGTTTGAACATTTTTATTTTAAAATGGTCAAAAATTTAATAGCAATCAAAAGCTTATTTCTAAGAAAAAGAAAGAAAGAAAGAAAAAGTGCATGCTCATGAGGCTTGATTCTAGAAAAATCAGCACATCGTTCATTCCAAGAGACATCTGTTGTTGCTAAGGACACATTTCTGATTCTATGGTGAGATAGACTCAGCTCCTGCCCTCAAGAAACTTGAGGGGAAATGACACTCAGGTGGCATCACCACAAAACAAGACAGATGTGACTGCAGGGGAGACATGTGGAGAGCTGGGTCAGCCAAGGTGCAGCCACTGACCCCGTCCCCTAACCAGCGCGGCCAAGAGGAACACCCCGCACACACACAGCCACATCACAGGCATGTGTGGAGGCCGCCAAAGGCTGGTGAATGACCAGGGTGCCCCTGAGGAGAGCTTGGGGCCCCTCGCCTCCACCTCTCCTCATTTCCTGCTCTGGAATATTTGTACACATGACCCATGAGGTTTAAGTGAAACGAAGAAGAAAATGAGCCCCAAAGGGCAACCTGGGGCACATGCATGTGGAAGGGAAAGTGCAGGGTCACCGCTGTGGGGACGAGTTTTGGAAGAGGATGGGGAAGAGCGTTTATGGTTAAGAATGCTATTGTCATATGCAACGGCGGGGATGGACCTAGAAGGTATTATGCTAAGTGAAATAAGTCAGTCAGAGAAAGACAAATACCATATGATTTCACTCAGATGTGGAATCTAAAGAACAAAATAAATGAACAAACAAAACAGAAACAGACTCATAGATACAGAGAACAAACTTATGATGGCCAGATGGGAGGGAAAGTGGGGTCTGGGTGAAACAGGCAAAGGGATTAAGAAGTACAAATTAATAGTTACAAAAGAGTCACAGAGACGTAAAGTACAGCATAGGGAATAAAGTCAACAATATTGTAATTCCTAGGTATGGTGTCAGGTGGGCACTGAAAATATCAGGAGGAGCACTTCGTAAAGTATATGATTCTCTGACCACTGTGCTGTACACCTGAAACTAATACAAAATAATATTGAATGTAAAATGTGATTGAAAAATAAAATTTAAAAGAAGAATGCCACTGCCCAGCGGCGGGCACCCTCAGCCCAGGGTCATGGTGGGCGGGCACATTTGTGAGCCCGGCTACAGCAGAAGAGCATGGAAGAGCAGCCGAGCTGGAGTGAGGTAGCCTTAGAGTCACACCTGGGCTCTGTAACTTCCTGACAGTGTTCAGCAAGTAGCTTAGCCTCGCTTTTCCCATCTGTTAAGTGGGGTTAGCCATGAGTATCTACCTCCTAGGTGCTTGCCTGACACAGCCTGGTAGAGAGTGGGTGTTCAGGAAATGTTTCCTCACCCACCCCCTCGTGCCCCTTTGCAAGGACAGCCAGAAGAGATCATCTACACACAGAAGAGTGTGCACTTGCCCAGGGTGTTTTGTTTTGTTTCTTTGGCTCAGAGTAGACACCAAAACCATCTTCTGTAGGTTTTCACTTTGAGTCCTATGTGATAGCAACCATTTCTTCTGTGGAGGCATAGTCTCAGGCAAACATTCAATGCAGCAAGGGAGTGATGAGACCTCCCGAAGTAGCGTGGATTCCCTCAGAGGCTGACCTACAATGAGGGGCCGAGCGTGCAGAGTTTATTTGGGAGGGGACCCTGGTAAACAAGAGCGGGGAAGGGAAGGAAGCCCATGAAGGGAGTGTGGATATGCATGGTACCCCTGGGGGCAGCTGGACAACTGGGGTCTCGATCCCACAGGGGGATTTGAGAAACACAGTCTACACCCGCCTTAGTCACCCACCGGAGGGTGACTGTCTTTGGCAGGGGGGTGCTCCTGAGCATGGGAACTCCTAGGAATTTCCAGTTGCCTGCTCAGCAGGCTAGAAAGAGCCTTCAGGCCCTGAGTTGTAGGTGCCTGTAGTGGAAAGCCATGAAATGCTCTTGGCACACATGGAAGTGAGAACCCAAGGGCATGGATGGGCACTAGTAGCACATACATATCCCCTTATATGAAATTCTTCTCATCACAGTTATTTTAGCTTGGGTTTTAATCGCTTTGGACCTCTATTTACATGCAGTTCCTACCTATATTTCCTCTGAGTCTTCTAAAATCTTTCAGCTCCAGCTGAATATGTAACAGGACCTACCGAGACACAGGTAATACAAATACAGATGGCAAAATCCTTTAGGACAGCAGCTTTTCTTCTGTTTCTCTTTCACGGTGACTTTGGGCTAGTGATGTGTCCTCTCTGGCCTTGCCCTCTTCATCTGTAATATCAACAGGGTTGCTATGCCAGCCTCAGAGTTCCCCACTCTGTGACTTTGATGCTATATGCCACCATCCCAAGCCCATGGAGCCAAGTAGGACATGTGGCAGGCATCCCAGAAGTCTGGTGGACTACAGACACACACTGCTCCACACCAGAGGCTCTGTCCACTCCTCCAACGGGTGGAGCAAGAGAGCCCGCCCTCCTCCCAGAGAGCTGGGGAGGGCTACTGGGCAAGAAGGGGAAGGAAGGTGAGGGCAGAAATGGCAACGTCATATCCACGTGGACAGAAACCCCAGAGGTCACAAAATCCATCCCACTTAATACCACCACACTTCAGATGAGAACACAGGAAACTTTCAAAGACCTATAAAGAACTAGATGACCCCTGGCACTCCCACTGTAAACTACTAACCATGCTGTCCTAAAAAACCAAAGATGGAGGGGCGGGGGGAGAGAGTGAGAGTGAGAGAGAGAGAGAGAGAGAGAGTTATCGTTCTATAGTTTCAAGCCAAAATACCCACACGTCAGGTAAGTGGACAGTCCAGGTGACACAGGGAATGGGTTTCAGCCAGGACTCTCCAGGAACCGCCTGACTTCCCCAGGCATGACCAGAAGTTGCCCAGAGTTCCAGTCGCTTAGTCTCCTTCCTCTGGCTCCAGGCTCGCTGAAGATGGTGAACAGCTGTTTGCTATTCTGAGTGGAGGAGCCTTTTATATACTTGACGACATATTAAATCATATCTTAATGATGACTGGGAAGACTTCTTGTTACAGCTACCGCGTGGATAAAAAGTGATGGGCCATACGGCACTGGTGTTAATTTTATCTGGGCTATGAACGTGCAGGCATACGGGAGAAATTGAACAAGTAGAATAGTTTTGTTTTTAACACTTTGCCTTCAGGCAGAGAGACTGTTAAAACGTGAACTCTTCTTTAAAAGACGAAAACATTAGCAGCAGTCCAGTTCTGCCTGGTGGAAAGATAGTTGACTTTTATTTCTATGCACTTCCTAAATTATCTACTAGGAACATAAACAATTTTTATAATGAGGAAAAAATTAATGACGTATGTTTTCAAACATATGTGAATTTTTTAAGTAGGTTGTCAGTTTATACCTTCTGAGACTTTCATTAGGGGCTGTTTTTGAGATGTGGGTGAGACGAAAGTAGCAGATGAAGCTAAAGGAGAAAAGAAGAAAAGGTAACAGATTTCCCTAGCAAGTACCTAACACATAGTAGGACGTAACAACCATTGGGGAAACGCTGTTACTTGTCCAGTGTATCTTAAACTCAAATAGCTTCCCTTTATCTGGAGAGAGCAGTAGTTGGCAGACAGACACAGAATCCCCTAAGGAAACTTTAGAAGCAGCTCTGTGTGTTAGAGCTCTGATTATTTCTACCGCTAAGTTAAAAAAAAAAAAAAAGGTCTGGCTTTTCCAGTGTGACTAAGCACCGAAGGAGATACCCACGTTTGCAGGAGACAGAAGGAATTCCCCAGCCGTGAACCTACTCGACAAAAGACATGAATTTGGGGGAAACTTTGATAATAAATTATTAAATAAAAAGAAAGCCATAAAATACCACCCGTACTATGACCACATCTATGAAAACACTGTATTCATAGTGATAAAGGTTTTTAAAAAATTAAAATAGTTGTTTTATTGGGGTGGTTGAATTACAGGTAAGTTTTCTTTAAGTTCTTAATGTCACTGTTGACCATTCAATATTTTTATCCAAAAAAAATGTTATCCTACATTTTATTATGAAAATTTTCAAACATACAGCGAATAGGGAGAATTTCACAGTAACCAGCCATTTACCTGCCTCTGATCCTACTTAATTTTTAAACTATTTTTCAATGTTTTAAACATTTCTATTATGTAATACTTGGCGCCTACATTAACACATGTGGAAATTATAAGCCCGATTATAAAATGAAGGCCTGTGAGCCCCTCGCTCAGCTGAAGAGCCAGAGCGTCTCCGTCAGTCTTCCAGCTTCTGGCGTGCCCCCCCCCGCTCCCCATCCACTCGCCCTCCTCCAGGAGCAGTCAGAGTCCGAACTGCGGGTGGAGCATTGTTCTCTCTCACCTTTCCCAGAGCTTCTGCGTGCACCTGCTCGCCCGGCAGGCTGGGTCATGCTGCAGGAACAAGGCACTCTAAAATCTCAACAGTTTAACTCATCACCAAAGGTTCATCTCTTGCTCAAGCAAAATTGACTACAGGTCCCTCTGTCTCTCCAGGACAACTGTCTCCATGTGGCAACTCCACAGTCCAGGGTGCTTTGGTTTCACGGTGTCACCGTCTAAATGTGAGGCCTCCCTAAGACCACTCATCAATAACCAAGTGCTTCAGCCCAGGCAGGAGTGGCCCATGCCTCTTTCACTCCCAGCCCGTCAGCCTCACTCACTGAAAGGGGGATCCTTCAGTCTGCCAAGGAGAAGAAGAGAATGGGATGGAGGTGAGCACTAGAAATTTTCTCCATGTTATCCCCAAACAACATATGGTTAGTTTCTGCTTGGGTTCTTTTAGTTTTTGAGCTTTACCAAAAAAAAAAAAAAAATATATATATATATATATATATATATATATATATATATATATGGCACACAGTGCTCTGCAACCTGCTTTTTCTCACTCACTGCCATGTCTCTAAGATTTCTCCACGTTGCTGTAGGTAGCTGTGTTTTCATCCACTTTCACTATTGTATAATATTCCATTGTGTGGGTGACACGTGTCAAGGTTGAGTCTGTTCTCCAACTGGTGGATGTTAACATTTCCAGTCTTTTGCTATGACCAACAATACTATCAGGTACAGGTATCCTGGTGCATGTGTTCAGGAATTTCTCTAAGACACTGGTGGTCCAGATTCCTAAAAGCTAAATTTTTAAATGAGGGAGCAAAGAAAAAGAAGAAGCAAATAGTGGGAGGTGTTGAGCTGACACTTTTCTATTTTGCAAAGGAAGGCTGAGACACAAGATTATAAAAAAGAAAAGGCAAATGAATGCCGGCAAATGCCAGGGTGCAGAAAGGTCACTGGTTTTTATGCTATTCTTCAACCAGTCACAGGTTGGACTCAAGAAGAAAGTCAGAGATTAAATAAATATTTTTGCATAAAACTGTACATTTACAAAGAAGAAATAAAGGATGAATCCAAGCAGCTGTTTCTTTCCCATAATTTGGAATCTCTAAGGCAATGTTTTTCAATGTCAAGATATCACCATTTCAAGAAACAACCTGATTCTCAGAAGATTTCAGCACAAAGTTAATTTTCATTTGCTTCCATTTTGAAAATAAATAAATGCCATACTGTGATCTCTTTTCCTTTTCTTTTTTTTTCTTTTTCTTTTTTTTTTTTTTTTTGGCTGGAGGGAGGCATGTCTTGGAATCAAAGAAATAATGACAAGGTATTTCAACTCCCCAAAGATTGGTAATCACCAGCATATGGCCCTGGACGGAAATACATGAAGCAGGGGAAATAAGGCTATTGGTGACAGTGTTTGACATGGGCTAGCCAAGGAATAATGTTAATCACGTAATTTATCCTACTAGGTTCCTAGTAGGATTCTTAGTGTTAGCTTTGACCATAAGCAAAAAAGTATGGCCTTGATGAAATCTGTTTGTATTATGTTCAATGTCTTGGGGCAATAGAGGTAACATGGTAACCCACCTCTTGACAGGTCAAGAAAGAAATTGAGAGATAGTCCAAAAGAGCTTTGGAATAGAAGGCTCATGGGCAAATTGGATGAAATGCTAGGGGAAGTCTGGGAACCTGTCATCCTTCGTTTTGCTGATAAGAAAGAAGAGTGTGCCCTGGGAGTTGTGGTTCAGTTGGTTGGAGTATCATCCCATAACCGAAGGGTAGCAGGTTCGATTCCCAGTCTGGGCACGTTCGATCCGGCATCTGGGCACATGCAGCAGGCAACCAATCGAGGCTCCTCTCTCTCCCTTCCTCTCTCTCTAAAAACAATGAAAATAAAATGTCCTCGGGTGAAGATTAAAAAAAAGAAGAAGAAAAAAGAAAAAAAGAAAGAAGAGTAGGACAGATCTTAGCACTGACCTAGAAGACCAGGACACACAGTGGTCCTCTGGCCAAGGGTATCCAGGGGCAGGGATCCTTTCCACAGGGACGTAAAGATGACCAGCTGTCCATGAATTAGTAGGAGCCACAGCTTGCAATTCAATGATCAAAGAACAGAGCTTAATCAAGTTGAAACAAAAGTAGATGCATTGCTCGTTTTTTCTGTGATTAATGGGGCATTTCTCAGTGCCACCCAGCGTGCACTGTCTCCTCATTTGCTCTCAGAGCAAGCTAGCAAGGTGGGTGGACTTATCACTCAGGTTTCTTGGTAAAAAGTGACGGAAACCGATTCTGGGTGATTCCAGCAGAAAAGCAGTTTACCAAAAGGACATGAGGCATCTCAGAGAATTACAGGAAATGTCCAGAAAATGGGCAGCTGCCAAGGAAAGCCAGGACTTGAGTTCAAATCGTGAACAGCTAATGCCATTGCTGGATGGGTCACCTGCCTGGTGCCGCTGCCGCCCCTGTAGCTACTGCTAAAAAATCTTCCACCGTCCCTGTGTCTCTGCATCACGGGTCCCGGGTTCAAAGTCTTAGGCCGAAGGGCTTAGTTGAGCCCGGGGCTTGCACCAGTGTCCTGGGCCAGCGGGCGCAGACAGAGGCTACAGCCCAACAGGGAAAAGCAAAAGACTATTTTTAGGCTTTGTTACTTTGAAGCAGCCCTGCTTACCCCCACACTCCCCAATTGTAGGAAGAACCTTCAGATGCTGGGCAAAGGCAAACACAGGCAAGTGTCCTCTCAAGTACCGTCTTCACCATTTACAGGTGAGGTGTTCTGATATCTCCTGTCCCCATCATGACTGCTTTGACGCCTCACAATTTACATCTGCATTAGGCTGGCTCTGGAAAAGGAAGAAATAGGATGCTCCCAAATTACAATGAAGCAGTGTGCAAACTCTAACCGCTAAGATTTTATAGTGCTTGGCAAAGTGCATTAACCCATGTGTTTCAGTTAGTCTTCACCCCAAGTAATCCTCGCGTGGACCCTAACAGGTAAAGGGGCAGGCCTTCTTGTCATCCTACCTGTCACATCCCAACTGAGTGCAGGCTAACACTGGATATTTTGACCACAGTTTCACACTGTTCCATGTGAGTGTTTAAGTAATTGGCTGATTTTTACTTGGTTTAATGCTCCATTTCATGCTTTTAAAGGTTCTTAGGACAGGACTTCTCACATTTTATTGTGCACAGGAATCACCCAGAGGTCTTTTAAAGTGCAGATGCTGACTCCGGAGATGTGGAGCCCCCCCCCCCCATCTGCATCTCCAACCAGTTGCTGAGGGATACTGATGCTGGTCCAGCGGCCACGTTCTGAACAGCCGGGCTTTAGAGGGTTAGTATTAAGAGGAGCCATAAGTGTTTCTCCATAGCGCATAATGCAATATCTTACTAACTTAATTAATGGTTTCTGCCATTGTTGAGAATTTTCAGTTCTTCCCTTTGTGCTGTTTCTTGATTAAGTTTAAAGAAGGTTTGCGGAGAAAGGTGTGGTACAGAGGAAATGCTTCTTGTTTAACTTCTGTTCAGCTCCAGAAAGAAGACCGTGCAGAGGTGACAGCTCCAGGGACAAGGAGCGGCCAGGTTTGGAAAAGCGGCTGCTCAGTATCTGCCGGTCATTAGAGCAGAAATTTCACAGATGATATATCTCAGCAGGCAGCCCAAGAAATTCAGAAGCAAGCCTCTCATTTCAAAAGTAAGCTCTCCTGAAAAGTTTATAAATACCCCATCTCGCTGCATAGAGAAACACAAATAGAAGCGAGGAAAAATGAAACAAAATCAACAACCACCAAAAAACCCTTCTCAGTGAGAAATGGAAGCCACGCCACTCTGAGGGCCCCAGTGAAGATTGGAAAGGCAGCTGAGACAAAGCGCACGGGCCTTGTAGGAAGCCAGTCACAGATAGCCCCGCGGAATGAAGGGAAGTGGACTGGGGGACAGTTAAACAGGAGATGAAAACAACTGCAAACATAAAGAAAACAAAAGAGGGGTAATAAAAACAATCGGCTCCTCATGAAAGTAAACAAAGACAAAGGGAAAAAGAAGCAAAGAGAAACCAGATGCAAGGTTTGCCTGAAACCCCAGCAGTGGGGGGGCGGGGGTGCCGCCGAGGGCGGGGGTGGGGGGCTGTACTAGAGCAGATGAAAGCTTTGGGAAGAGAGTGGGAGCCGGAGGAGGGGAGCAAGGCCAGGGCCTGGAGGGAACTTCAGGGCAGGCGAGGCACCGCGGGCCTGGCTTGCGATTAGCGAAGGAGAGCTGGCACTAACCGGCCCTGGACAGATACGTTTGGGGACAATTATTAGAAAGCTATTTTTGTGGTTTCCTTTGTTTCTCTGAGCCATCATCTGTTCATGTGTTTTGGAGCCTGAGAAAACAACACTGATTTCACCAAAAGCCCTTGAGCTTTTAAAAATAAAAAAAGAAAACAGCCCTCTAAAGCTTCCGCAAGTTGTTTCAGTCCTTTTTCAAAATACATATTTCTTTTCAAAAGGATATTACTCAGCAGTTTGGTTTCTTTTTCTCCTCTCTCCAACTAGCTTACTTCGTGTTTGCACATCAAAGTAAGAAAACACGAGTGGAGTATTTTTAAGTCCCTAAATGGTAGCCCTTGAGGGCGGGGAGCACACAGGGTCTCACATTGGGAAGGATGCTGCCTGTCTTAGAATGGTTGTCCCTTCCCCCCATAAACCCCAGACTCTGCTCAGAGAACCTCTTCCCACTGCCACGTGCTGGGCCCTCCAGCTCCTTGAAGTGAAGTGACCGGCTCTCAGGATGGCCTTGCCACCCAGTCCTAGCGAACAAGCCCTCTGCCCCCTTCCCTGGGGCTTTCTCTCCCCTCCCACTCCCTGTCCCCCTCCTGAGGTGTTCTCATTACACGTCTTGCTCCACATTTAGAAGAGGTAGATTTTTGCTCCCACCGACCTCATCCACAAACCCTGTAAACCACATTGATGTTCTTACAATTTAATAGCTCCCAGGCTCTGCCTGTAGGTCAGTACTAATGGGCATTCTTGTCCTAGATGCTTCCTCAAATAAAATTTCAGGCTCCTGTCTCAAGGCATCTAGGGGAAAAGACACCAGCGTAGCCTGCGCGGGCATCATTCATGAGCTTCCCTCACACACGGTTATGGGCCCCCTCAAATCCCTGCTTACAGCATCATCCCCACCCGCCCATGCCTACCTGCCTTGTACGTAAACCTTATCCATCCTCAAGTGCCCCTTAGCAGGCAGCTCTCTCAGCCAGCCATCTTGGCCCAAGCTCCCAACACGCTGCCCCCTGAATGAGTCCCAGGAGCCTCCTGGCTTTGGGAAAGCCCCGAGCTTACCTCCCATGAGATCCACAAGTGTACTGTGGTCTCAACACTCGGATTTGAAGTCTCATGTCTCCACTGCTAGGACTGCCTGCTGTATGCTTGTGCATGCCTAGTCCTACCTTTGGCCCTCCAGGTAAGAGGTAGACCTGGCGGGGAGTCTTTCTGTGTAGTCCCCCTCCGATATTTGATCTTTTCTTGGGTGATCACTGGGAAGTGGAGGAAGAGGGACTGCGGAATTGGCGTGACCTCCAGGAGGACTGTCAGCTATGGTTATGATATGCACTCTGGCTTTTTCTTTTCTGCAGTCACTTCAGTCAGTGGAATGGTATGGTTTCCAATGGCACACGTGCAGAGGTGTGGCTGACCCGTGTCCGCTCTGCCTGTCCAGCGCCCACGTCCTGCAGGACTCCTACCATAACCCCGCTCCCTACACGTCTCCATTCAAACTATGACCCACAGGCCAAACTTGGCCTGCCAGGCATTTTTTAAAATAAAGTTTTATTGCAACACAGCATGCTCGTTCATTTCCTTGTGGTCTATGGCCGCGTTTGTGCTACGAAGGCAGAGCTGAGTGGTCACAGCAGAGATCGTATGGCCTCCAAAGACCAGAATACTTTCTATCTGAGCCTTTACCGGAAGAGTTGTCCGACTTCTGCCATAGAGTATCCTCCATCCCAATTTAGCACCACGACTTTGTGCTTTTTCACATTGTTACCTCGCCTCTCCACTAAACATCCGAGAGCTCCGAAGAGCAGGGACTGCGCATACCATGTGCCCTGTTGTTTATCTCCCCTCACTGCTTGGCGCAATAACAGATAAGTACTCACCGATTCTTAAATAGCTTTCCCCTCAGGTGACAGGAACTCTGTCAGACTCGCTTAAATAATCATGGCATTTACTGTTTCCCAGAGGGGGGTCCAGAGGTCGGGTAGGGGTCAGCACTGGTAGATTCAGCCACTCGAGGCAGGTTCTTTTTCATCTCTTCGCTCTGTCAGCAGCTGTGCTGGCTTCGTCCTGATGCCGTTTCCCCTCATGGTCTCAGAGTAGCTGCCGATAGCACCTGAAGCAACATGCATCCCTGTTCACATCCAGCAAGGTGAGAGGAGAACAGTGGTAGTGGCTGCTCTTTCCCAGAATCCTGAGCAAGCCTCCCCTCCCATCTCATCAGCCCAGATTGGCTTACACCTGCCTGGCACTGAGCCAATCCCTGGCAAGTGGAGTGGAATTAGCATGGCTGGCTGGCTTAGGCCGCTTAATCATCTGGGGCATAATGGATGATGGGGAGTCAACCACAATGTTCCTAAAACGGAAAGTTACAAAAATCATCTTGTCACCTCTTGGTATAGTACGTTTGACATATTTCAAAACAATAGCCAAATTGGAATTTAATCAGTAAAAATGGGGGTGTATTCGATGTGTTGCCTATTTCTCATGACATTATTGAAACCCTCGTGAACATCCCCTGAGTGCAGTGATCCAAATACACACAGGCGCTGCCTTCTGGAATTACACCTAAATGACCCCGCAACATCTATCATCCATATATTACACATTTATATTGCAAACCAAAACTATCTCATTCCAATATGCTCTAGAACTTTTAATTTACCAAACCACAGAGATTTCCTCTAAGACTTTCCTTTCTAGAACATTAAGACAAGAGCCTTCTCCCCCACAGTCCCAGACCCCCACAGCCCCACACCCCAGCTAATTGGAATTCCAGACGACCTCAACCACCCTTTAAGGTCATAGAAAAATACCTGCTACAAGTATAAATGAGAAGTTCGACCTGTTTTAACTCTCTGCTAACCAGCTCAGATGTTTTCCAGAGGTTGCTGGAACGTTATTGCATTCCTAAGGAAAAAGCGAAAAGAATAAATAAACAATAAAATTAATAGTTCCTTCCAGAAAAGAGCAAAAAGGGCAACCCCACTGTCACTTTTCCCCACTGCATAATGACACGAAGAAAGACGGGGAAACGGTTTCAGGTGCACGCCAAGGGAGCCGAGGACGGCCGTGGCCGCTCTATCTTACGGAGGTCGGAGGGGCCTTGGCCAGGCGCTCCCGTCGAGCCTGAGATCGGTAACTGTGCAGCCCTTGCCAGAGTGTGTCACACAGATGATAGTGTTCATTGCAGCGCGGTTCACAATTGCCAAGATATGGAAGCAACACGAGTGCCTATTGATAGACGTGTGCGTAAAAAAACTGTGGTACTTACATGCAATGGAATATTACTTGGCCATAATAAACACTGAAATGACCCTGGCCCGTGCGGCTCAGTTTGTTGGAGCGTCATCCCATAACTGAAAGGTTGCTGTTCCATTCCCGGTCGGGGCACATGCCCAGGTTGTGGGTTTCGTCCCAGTTCCAGGCACCTGTGATTCCCAGTCCGGGCACATAGGAGAGGAAACCGATCAATACTTCTCTTCCCAGTCAGTGTTTCTCTCTCTCCACATTTCCCTCTCTCCCTTTCTCACTCTCTAGAAAGCAATAAAAAAGAAGTCCTCTGGTGAGGATTTAAAAAAATAAAATAAAAGAATGAAATGTTACCATTTGCGATAGCTTGGATGGACCTGGAGGGTATTCTGCTAAGTGAAATAAATCAGTCAGAGAAAAAAATACCATATGATTTCACTTATAAGTGGAATCTAAAAAGCAATATAATTGAACAAATAAAACAGAAACAGACGCATAGATACAGAGAACAGATTGAGGGTTGCTAGAGGGGAGGGGTTTTGGGGGACTGGATAAAAAATGTAAAGGAACTGAGAAGTGCAGATTGGTAGATACAAAATAGGCATGGGGATGTAAAGCACAGCATAGGGAATACAGTCAATGATATTGCAGTAACTATGTATGGTGCCAGGTGGGTACTGGAAATATCAGGGGGGATGCTGTGTCAAATATATGATTATCTAACCACTGTACTGTACACCTGAAACGAATACAAAATAATATTGAGTATGAAAAATAAATAGACTTTTGAAAAAAAGTCTACCTAGAGGCAGCCATTGCCCGACTCACCACCGTCAGGGCCGGGGCCACCCTGACACTGGCCAGGCCGAGCTGTGTTTGCCCCTCGGAATCGCTGGGGCCGACATGCGCAGGGAGAGGGAGCCGCGCGGCACTGGTACCAGCTGTGCTGGTAACACATCGGTGGTTGGGCCAGGTGAATTATGGGTTGGGGACCCAACAGTGGCCTCCTCATGGAGAAAGGGCATGAACTTGCCTCTGAGAGTCCTCCCGTCTCCCAGGGAAGCCATATATCTAGCACACCCAGTGAGGCCCTGCTCCGATGAGGGAGAAGAGTGCTATTAAGTTATGTCACTTTGATATAAGGGCCTCTGTCCAGAAATTCAGTGTTGAATCATGGCATGCTTGCCTTTAACAATACTGAGGGGGCCGCCATGTCCCCTGGGTGGGTCAGTCCAGGTCTGGACTTCCCTGCAATGATGACATTGCTGCTGACGTGAATAATAAGTGTGATTTACTTGTTCAAGCCCCATAGTCCAGGCAGGAGTGGCTTGTGGGGCTGACAACCTGCAAGTTGCAAAGTGGAAAGTTTATGGGCTGATTATAAGGAAAGTGAAGGGCCACCTTTCTGCACCAAAGACAGCAAAATGCCTGCTAAGGCAGAGGCTTCTTCTCGTCAGGCCCACTGGCATCTCACGGAGCCCATCCTGCCTGGAAAGAGAGGAGGCAGGAGGTGCACAGCACTTGCCATGATTCCCCAGCACTGTTGTCAATAGTACACTCGGAAGTCCCCATCACTGCCACCACTTCCTCCCACATGCCTGCCATCGCTGCTTCTGTCACTCCTGTTACCACTCTCGTCACCACCGGCACTGTCCTCACCTTCCCCTGCAGCTCCAGTAACAAACATTACACGTCCTTGCTCCTCCCCAGGCCCTGTGGCACAATCTGAGGGGAAAGGCATGAGGCTTCAAACAGCCTTGAGTTCAAATCCAGCCTTTGCTTCTTACTAGCTGTGTGACCTCAGGCAATTGTCACGCCCTCTAAGAGCCTCGCCTGTAAAATAAGGGTACGAAGGCTGCCTCACGTATGGTGGACACAGAGATGCACTTCTCAGATCCCCTTTCAAGGACGCACTGCTGCCCCGGTCTGGGGGTGCAGTCAGCAGACAGCCTCCAGCGGTCGGCTCCTTGGGATCTGGTTCAGCTGCCGAGAGCTACCCCTTCCCCTAGGTCACACCCTTCCCAGGACAGCCTGCATCGGGTTACAAAGCCAGGCGGCGGCATAGAACCTGGCTATTTCAGCCCAACGCTGGACACTCCGGTGAGTGAATCTTGCTCTGTGCTCCCCAACACTCCTCAGTCCAATGTCTTCCTCCGCACGTCGTCTTCCTCCACACCCTCCGCAGGTGTTAACCCTAATAAACAACCACCTGTGCCCCGAACTCCATCTCAGCATCCACTTCGGAGAAACCGATCCATTGCAGAGATTGTGAGAATTACAATTTATGACCCAAAAGCATAGTCGGGGCTCAGAGATCTCGCTGTCCTCGTTGCCCCACAATGAGGAATAAATAGAAGGCTCTGAGGAGGCACTTTGTGTTGAATCCCTCCACCGGGGGAGGAGAGCCCCAAGAACACCACATGCCAAGTTCCTGGAGAGGCCAGGCAGGAGACACTCGGGCCCTGTGATTAAAGAGACAGAAGTGGATTCAGATGGCCAGGAAGTATCGCAACTCAGCACGAAGAGGAGTAGCCAGGGAGGAGTGGAAATCTATACGCGCAGTTAATGTTTTCCAGCTCCGCCAGGCGCTGCAGCCCTGCAGACTTCTGCTGCCTGCCCAGGAGTGGAGGGCTGCTCTGCTTTGAGGAGTTTTTCCTATAAAAATAGCCCCTGGCTATTATTCTTTGCAGTGTGAAGTGGAAAATTACCTGGATGAGGTTTCACGTGAAACTGCAAGTTGCTGGAAAGGGGTGGAGGAACTTCTGAGCGGAGAACAAGATATGAAGCAAGGTCTTGGGGTGCAGAACTAAGGAAAAGAGAGGAAAATAGAGGGTGTGGGTCTGGCCTCTCAGGGCCCTGGTGCCCAAGTCTCCTTGGCACAAGAAGCCGAGATGTGATGGGCAAAAAACCCCTTTGCCTACCTTTTAAATTCCCTTCGTCTGCCCCCACACCAACTCTCCAACCTGAATACCTGCGGGGCGGTTTCTGTCAAGGGCGTGACACAGCACAAGTGATCCAAGGAGAAAGTGCAGCAGTTAGAACCCAGTGTTCAGACCAGGCAACTCTAGTCTCAGCGCTGCCACTTTGTAGCTATGTGACCTTAGACGTGTTATTTAACCTCTCTGGGCCTCAGCTAGCTGCTGCTGACTTTGTTATCAAGTTAATTCTTGCCATCAACGAGTTACAGTCTCTGGGCAAAAGGATGAACAGGCCTTGAAACAAAAGCAAACTGTGTGCTCCGCCCTAGCGGAGTTCACTAGAACCAGCACGTGCTGGGCTGGAGCTGTCAAGGTGGACTTCATGTAGGAAGTGGCATCTGAGTGGGGCCTTGAAGGGCAGACTTTGGATGGGCCTGGGAAAGAGGAAGCAGTGGGCATAAAATATTCAGATAAAACCACAAAGGCAGGAATGGGTGTGGGATGTTTGTGGGACGGAGAGGAGCCTGGGTACCACATGGATGCTGCTTCTCCTCGCTGGCCCTAAGGATTCAAAGGGGAGCGATACGCCGCCTGGAGGGGGCAGGAGAAGTGATGAGCCCAGGTGAATCAGGGTCCAGTCAGGGAGGCAGAGACCCACAGAGGGCAGTGAGGCAACATGGATTAGCAACATGAGGAACCAGAGCCGTCCGGGGAGCTGAGACCATCGAGGACCTGCGGGCCCTGTCAAAGGCTCCACCAGAAGAGGGTAAGAAAGGACCCAGCTTCTCCCTTCCCCTGCCCTCCAACCACCTGCCATTGCCTCCCGGCCACAGACCTAACTGAGACCCACAACTGATGAGGGAGCCTGGGGAACATGACCGCAGTGACGAGCCCCCTGCAATACAGGACAGACCAGACAAAGGGACTGACAACATAGTAATGACCACGACAGAAATATTCACAGGTGCCGCAAGAGTACCCGGCAGGGTGACTCCCAGGGCTGGGGGTCAGTGAGGGTTTCTCAGAGGAGGTCACACCTGAGACCAGGCTGCTAGAGGGGGCGTGAACAAGGAGAGGAGGCGGAGGCAGCGCGGGGCCAAGGAGCAGCGAGCGGAATGCCTGGAGGTGAGGAGGTGGAAGCCTTTGCACCCAACGTGCCTGGCAGGCCGTGGTCCCGGAGGAGGTTGGTGGAGGTCAGATGGCAGGGAATCTTCCTGTGGCATCTGGGCCTGACCCTGAAGGCTCCTGGGAGCATTACAAAGTCTAAAACAAGAGTGACTCAGTTGTGCCCATGTGAGGCCCAGATTTGAAGGGTACAGGCTGAGGGTGGGGGGCCCAGAGCCTACACTAAGGGACTGCAGTGGGGTAGGGTGGGAAAGGGAGCTTGCAGAGACATTTTCCAGGTGACAGTGACAGGGCATGAGGGGCAGCAGGACAGGGGTGAGGCAAGGGTTGCATGTCAGAGGTGACACCCAGGTTTCTGGCCTGAGCATCCGGAAGCTGAAGCCCCTTACACAGCATCTCCTTTAACCTTCACACACAACTCTGAGTTTGTTGGTACTGTGATCCCCATGTTCCAGAAAAGAAAATGAGACTCAGAAGGTGGACTTACCCAGTGGGCTCACCAGCTAGTAACATGCACGAGGCTCCGTATGGGGCCTTTTGAAAACTTTTGAAAAGTGTTCTGAGAAGCGTCCATAAGACTGTGCTTCACCAGACAAAGAGAAACCTGATCTTAAAAAATGGGCTCTCTCCACTACACTACAATCCTTTCACTAACACGGCCCATCGAGGTCCCTAGGGGGTTCATGTATTGGGGGACCCCTAATGGAGGACTTTCTTATTGCACCTCAATTAACACCACATGGATACGTCAGCTTCAGTCCTTGATTTTTCAGCACGGCCCCTAATTAAATCATATTTGTCTTTGTCAAGTCACGGGCCCCAGACTGCGGCTCAGACACCGTGGCCACAGAACACAGGAACCCCTCAAGTGCATGACTAACCCTCCCACGACAGCCAGGTGGGCAGAAAAGGCGGAGGAAACGGAAAGCTGGAGAGGCTTTGAGACGTGCTCAAGGTCAGAACCAGGAGGGGTACTTCCATCCCGGGGCTGCACTGGGATGTGAGGAGCAGGTCAGTCTGGGCTCCCCCTGACCTAGGCTGCTCACGTCACCACCCGTTGCTTCTGCAGCTTGCCCAAGAGGACGCGGTGCCTCTCCAGGCACCAGCCCTGAGCAACCCGCACGGCCACGGCTCTCACTCACGGTTGCTTTCCAGGGCCAAACGCATTCCACATGGTAGCTAACCCTGGCTTTTCCCTGGGAGAGGCCGAAGGGCTGTGAAGTGACCTTTTGCCTTGAGTCTGACTCCCCCAGAACAATGCATCTTTGTCCACGGCCTATTTCCCTGCAGAAGGGAAATGATGAAGGCTGAGCCCACATTCTGCCACCCAGTGTAATCTCCAGCCCCGTGTGGCCTGGTGCCACCCAGCCCAAGAGCCCATAAGCAACCCTTTTACCCCTCCTCCAGATCACTCCCAAACCCCAGAGGGTTTCCTGGGATCCAAGACCCAACAATGGGGCCCAGAAAGGAAAATAACCTTGACATTTCAGGGTCAGAGACCAACACAAAGGCACACAAAATGTGAGTGCCCCAAGGGCTGAGTGGAGCACCCTGAGGAAGGAGCTGTCACATGGGTGTGTTGGAGCAGCTCGGGGGCTTCAGGACGGCAGGTGCTCTGCACACACGGCAGGGGTGTGGATACCTGGGGAGACCATGAGTGCATCAACCAATCCTCTTCTGTGCTCGATGCTAGAGATGTTCCTATCTCTGTGTCATCATGATCTCTGTCCTAGCAATGGACAGCAGGCCCACCAACCCTTGCCATATCTGCTTTAGTCCAAGCATGTACGGAGAATGGAGAAGCCGGGGAGAGATTGGTTCGTGCTCCTGAGTGCTTGGACACTATCACATCCAGATCCCCCTTCGAGGAAGGGCAGTGTCTGCAGCTGCTGGGAGTGGTGGCAGCAGACACCCCTCGCTGTCAGCCTCTCAGCCGTTGCCCCAGCTGCAGGGAGCTGTCTCCACCAAGGTCGTGCCCTTTCCCAGACAGCCCACATCCACGCCTGATCAAGCTGGGTTACTAGAGCTACCTCGGCCAAAAGCAGGTACACTCTGCCTGGGCCATGCTAACTGCAGAGCCCCCTGTGGGATCAGCCAAGGCTGTGGGGCCTGCGTGGCACCTCGACTTCCCCCTCTGCCCATGCCTGCTTCCTCCCCATCCCCGCTTCCCCCAGTTCCCAGGACCCTTCTCACTAAACATCCTGCACACAAACTGCTTCTCAGAGTCTGTTTCTCAGGGAACCCAACCTGCAACAACTTTCCCTACAGAGGTGGCGGCACTTTGCACTATGTGCAGGTTCCAAGGCCGAAAGCACACTCCTTGGTGGCTGCTCCCACTAGCAGCTGGCATCCTGGTGCTGAGTGGGAAGTGGTGCCGGTTTTCAAAGAACCGTGTCTAGTGGGCGGCCAGGGTTTAAAGGGCAGTAATAGCCCAACTCTGGGGAGCACCAAGGGAAGTATCTGCCGGAAGAGAGAGGCATGGCTTCCATCCACAGGCACTGACGTTGAACTCGGCTTTGAAGGAGGAGAAAGAATCCACAGATTAGAGAGGCACCGGGTAGGGGCTCTCCCACCCTGAATATTTGCGTTGTTACAGATGCAAAGAAAAAGGAGGCCAGTTAGAGGCCTGTCCAGGAAATTGTGAGATGATCAGGGAGATGTTCCCAGAAAGGCAGGCAGGGCCAGACCACAGGAGCTTTATTTGGACTTGAGTTTTGGACAGGAGGGAGGCTTTGAAGGGTTTTAAGCAGAGAAACATCAATATTGGGTGTGTTTGCTGGGGAAATAACTACGGTGGCAAAGAGGGTGGGAGGTGACAAGCCAGCTACAGGACCTGAGGGAGAATCAAGGCGGCTGAATTACTGCTGACTGGCAGGCTGGAGAGACAGGAAGCCTGGGCGGGGGACCTGCCCCTTTTAATAGTTCTACAAATGTTGACATCTTATGATCTCTCTACTTCTGCATTCTTTCCCTCATCAGCACATGCCTAGCTCACAGCCCGGTGGTGAGAAGCAGACCAACACTATACACAGAAGTGCCTGGCATATCGACAATGCTCGATACCTCTCATTTTTTATTTCTTTACTTTCCATAGAATGGTTTTCTGTCATAGGCTACTGATGAAGAATCTGAGATGGCAGTAAAGCTGAGTTTGACAGCATGGAGACTGAGTAGCCACGCTCCTTGCCTACCCACTCTGCCCACCGGGACCCTGCCCTCACTGCTTGGGCCAGAGGTCAGGGGTCTGGAGGGTCCCCAAACGCACTCAGTTCGGTTGCCGAACAGTCATGCCCCAGGAGTTGCCTTCTGGCCTGGTCTGTTGCCCAAAAGTGTTCACAGATGGAAAGATTTGTAGTCCCCAAATAGTCCCGGGCATGTGAAGTACAGCATAGGGAATGTAGTCAATGATATTGCATGGTGCCAGGTGGGTACTGGAAATACCAGGGGGAACACTTTGTAGAGTATGTGATTGTCTGACCGCTGTGCTCTACGCCTGAAACTAATACAAAATAATATTGACTGTCGACTGTAATTGAAAAATAATAATAAAAAAAGATTGGAAGGCTGCGGGCACAGGTATTCAGAGCACAGAGCAAGCTGAACTAGAGTGGAGGGTGGGAAGGCGGGGCACTATCTGGGCCGTGGGGGAGGGGGCGTGGGGGAGGAGGGAGGCGGTGCTCCTGCCACCACGTGTCAGCAAGTCTGGGAGTCCAGGAACGTGAGGGCCCCAGGTTGAGAAAGAACAAGGGGAGAAATTAGAGGCAAAATGTGAAGTTAATAAAAATACTGTTTCAATCAAACTCCAAAAGCAGCTGCAACCCTGTAACGGCAGCCAAAGCCTCTTTCTGATTTTTTACTTTGCTTAATCATCTGATGGCTTGCAGGGCTCCCGCTGCTTTAGGACTTCCACTTTTTTTTTTCTTTCTTTCTTCTCTCTCCCCACCCCACTTTCCTTCTCTGTTCTGGTCTTCATTCTCTGAAGTCCACCTCCCCTCAAGACCAGCTTCACCCCATCTCTTCTTGGTCAGCGGGTTGCTGAGTCAGTGACGGGAATTTTCTGGACCCGAACCTGTTCTCATTGAGCAGGTGCTTCCTGGAGCACAAAGAATTAGGGATCCAGGCCCAGTCTCTCCAAAGTTGGTGGTCAAGGTGGGCAGGTTATTTTCTCATTCATGCACCAGATACAGAAGGTGGACATGTCTCAGTAACCAGCCGTGCGGTAAGGGCTGAGTGTAATCTGAGGGGCAAAGGAACACCTCCAACTGACTGGAGTATAGACACCCTCCTGGAAGAGCTGCTGGCTGTGCTGGGTGTGTGGGATGTGCCACCAGTGGAGGAGTGGGTTGGCAGTGAAGTTGTTCCAAGGAGACTGAGCAGCTCTAGCAAAGAGAGGCAAAGGAACAAGGCTGATGTTCATGGGCTGGTGGTGAGAGAAGAGGCCAGGAAAAAAGATTGTGAGCCAGCCTGCCCTTGCAAAAGGAGCCAAACCCCTGGGCCACAGTGGGAGGTGTGGCATGCAAAAAACCGGGTCTTGATCCTATGGCCGGGAGAATAAGATACTGCTTTGGCTGGGCTCTTCTGGAAGCAGAGCCTGAGAGGAGGACTTGGGTACAAGTCGTTTACTGAGGAGATGATTCCCCGGAAGCATTGGTGGGGAGTAGGGAAGTGAGACAGGGAAGGGAAGGAGACCAATCTGGGGTGTAGTTTATGAACAGGTTATCATGAGAGCATCTGGGACTCCATGCCACTGGTGTCTCTGAGAACCTGACTAGGACATGCCTCAGAGTAGTCCCACCCAAGAGGCAAGGGAGCTACAGTATTTATACACCACTGGCATCAATAGAGGGCTGCTCCCTGCAGTGCAGATGCCTCATCATTTCCAGCCAAGCCCTCAGGCAAGGAGTCACAGGTGCTGCAGAAAGAAAGCCACTGCCAGCATGTGTGGGAACGGTGAGTGCCAGAGGCTGCAAGCTAGGCATCAGCTGTGTCCACCACAGATGCACCCAAATGGAAACTCAGCTCTCATTACCACCCGTGACACCCATGGGGTCCCATGAACACTACGGCGAGAGGGCCGGGGATGGGGGAAGGGGGATCTGAGACAGCTGGAGAAATCCATAGAATTTAGAGATGAAGGAAGGAGGAGAGGAAATCCCAAACAAGAATAAAGTCATTTTTTTGTTTGTTTTTATTTATTTTTATTGTATTTTTCTATTACCATTTAGTCCCCTTATACTCACCCCCGCAATCACCAAACAGTTTTCCATGTCAATGAGTCCTTTTTCCTTTTTGCTCAATACCCCCCTTCCCCACCCTCCACCCACTCCTGCCCCTTAGCTGTCATCCTGCTCTCTATGAGCCTGTCTCTATTTTCTGTGTTAGTTCAGTTTGTTCATTAGATTCCACATATGAATGAAATCATATGGTATTTGTCTTCCTCTGGCTGGCTTATTTCACTTAGCATAATGTTCTCCGGGTCCATCCATACTGTCACAAAAGGTAAAATTTCCTTTTTTACCACTGAGTAGTATTCCATTGTGTAAATGTCCCATAGTTGTTTTCTCCACTCATCTACTGATGGGAACTTGGGCTGCTTCCAAATCTTGGCAAGTGTAAGCAATGCTGCGAAGAACATAAGGGTGTTTATGCTTTTTCAAATTAGTATTTTGGGTTCCTTTGGATATAATCCCGAAAGTGGGATCGCTGAGACAAAAGGCAGATCCATTTTTAATTTTTTGAGGTATCTCCATATTGCTTTCCACAGGGGCTGCACCAGTCTGCATTCCCACCTACAGTGCAAAAGGGCTCCCCTTTCTCCACGTCCTTGACGGCACTTATAGTTTGTTTATTTATTGACAATAGCCATTCTGACAGGTGTGAGATGATACCTCTGTGATTTTAATTTGCATTTCTCTGATGATTAGTGATGGTGAGAATCTTTTCATATGTCTATCGACCATCTGTGTGTCCTCTTTGGAGAAGTGTCTGTTCAGGTCCTTTGCCCATTTTTTAAATGGGTTGTTTGGTTTTTTGGTGTTGAGTTTTGTAAGTTCCTTTTTTCTTTTTTTAAAGATTTTATTTATTTTACTTTTAGACAGAGAGGAAGGGAGGGAGAAAGAGGGAGAGAACCATCAATGTGTGGTTGCCTCTCATGTGCCTGCAACCCAGGCGTGTGCCCTGACTGGGAGATCGAACCGATGACCCTTTGGTTCACAGGCTGAGGCTCAGTCCACTTGAGTTTTGTAAGTTCTTTATAAATTTCGGGTATAAATACCCCTTATCAGATGTATCAGAGAATATGCTCTCCCATTCTGTGAGTTGTTTTTTTATTTTGTTGATGATTTCTTTTGCTGTGCAAAAACTTTTTAATTTGATGTAGTCCCATTTGTTTTCTTTTTCTTTTGTTTCCCTTCCCTGGGGAGGTATACCCAAGTAAATATTGCCACAAGCAATGCCCGAGATTTTGCTGCCTATGTTTCCTTCTATAATTTTTATGGTTTGGGGTCTAACATTTAAGTCTTTGATCCATTTTTGATGTGTGTTATAAGAAGGTGGTCTAATTTGATGTGTGTATTTTTGTGTGTGTTATAAGAAGGTGGTCTAGTTTCATTTTTCTCTATGTATCTGTCCAATTTTCCCAACAGCATTTATTGAATAAACTATCTCTAGCCCATTGTACGTGCTTCCTTCCTCTGTCTAATATTAATTGACCGTAAAGATGTGGGTTTATTTCTGGGCTCTCTATTCTGTTCCATTGATCCATGTGTCTGTTTTTATGCCAGTACCATGCCATTTTGATTACTATAGCCTTATAGTATAATTTGATATTAGGTAATGTGATTCCTCCAACTTTGTTCTTATTTCTCGGGATTGCTGTGCTATGCAGGGCCTTTTGTGGTTCCATATAAATTTTTGAAATATTTGTTCTAGCTCTGTGAAATACATCATTGGAATCTTGATAGGAATTGTGTTCATTCTATAGACTACTTTGGGTAGTATGGACAATTTAATGATGTTAATTCTTCCTATCCATGAACATGGATTGTGCTTCCACTTATTTATATCTCCTTTAATTTCTTTCTTCGGTGTCTTGCAATTTTCCAAGAGTAGGTCTTTTATATCCTTGGTTAGGTTTATTCCTAGGTATTTTATTCTTTTTGAAGCAATTATAAATAAGATTGTTTTCTTAATTTCCTTTTCTGTTACTTAATTATTGGCATGTAAAAATGCAACTGATTTCTGAATATTCATTTTGTATCCTGCTACTTTGTTGAATTCATTTTTCAGTTCTAATAGTTTCTTGGTGGGATCTTTGGGGTTCTCTCTGTACAGTATCATGTCACCTGCAAATAAGGACAGTTTTACTTCTTCCTTCCCAATTTGGATGCCATTTACCTCTTCTCTTTGTCTGATTTCTATGGCTAGCACTTCTCGTACTATGTTGAATCAGAGAGGTGAAAGTGGACATCGCTGTCTTGTTCCTGGTCTTAAAGGGAACACTTGTAGTTTTTGCCATTGAGTATGATGCTGGCAGTGGGTTTGTCGTATATGGCCTTTATTATGTTCAGGTATGTTCCTTCTAGTCCCACTTTGCTGAGAGTTTTTATCATAATTGGGTGCCGGATTTTATCAAATGCTTTTTCTGCATCTGTTGATATGATCATGTGGTTTTTATCTTCCATTTTGTTTATGTGGTGAATCACATTTATTAATTCACAATGTTGAATCAGCCTTGCATTCCCAGAATAAATCCCACTCAATCATGGTGTATGATCTTTTTGATGCATTGCTATATTCAGTTTGCTAATTTTTTTTGAGGATTTTAGTGTCTATGTTCATGAGGAATATTGGTCTATAATTTTCTTTTTTTGTACTGTCTTTATCCAGTTTTGGAATTAGGATAATGCTGGCCTCGTAAAATGAGTTTGGGAGCTTCCTTCCTCTTGAAATTTTTGAAATAATTTGAGGAGAGGTGTTAGTTCTTCTTGGAATGTTTGAAAATTCACCTCTGAAGCCATCCAGTTCAGGGCTTTTGTTGGTTGGGAGATCGTGGTTTGTTTGTTTGTTTTTTTTAATCACTGCTTCAATTTCACTAGGTGTAATCTATCTATTCAGATTCTCTGATTCTTCCTTATCCAGTTTTGGAGGATTGTATGTTTCTAGAAATTTATCCATTTCATCCAGGTTGTCCAGTTTGTTGGCATGTAGTTCATAATATTTCCTTACAATCCTTTGTATTTCTTTGCTCTCAGTTGTTATTTCTCCTCTTTCATTTCTGATTTTATTTATTTGGGCCCTCTCTCATGTTTTCTTGATGAGTCTGGTTAAAGGTTTGTCAATCTCGTTTACCTTTTCAAAGAACCACTCTTGGATTCATTGATCTTTTGTATTATTTTTTCAGACTCTATTTCATTTTTCTCTGCTCTGATCTTTATTATTTCCTTCCTTCTACTAACTTTGGGCTTTGTTTGTTATTCTTTTTCAACTTCCTTTAAGTGTAAAGTTAGATTGTTTATTTGAGCTTTTTCTTTCTTTTTCTTTTTTTTTTTTTGAAGTAAGACTGTAATGCTATGAATTTCCTTCTTAATATTGCTTTCCCTGTGTCCCACAGATTTTTGGTTTTTTGTGTTGTCATTTTCATTTGTTTCAAGGTATCTTTTGATTTCATCCTTGATCTCATTATTGACCCATTCATTTTTTAACAACATGTTATTTAGCTTCCATGTCTTTGTGTATTTTTCAGTGTTCTTCTCTTACTGATTCATAGCATTGATAAGCATTGTGATCAGAGAAGATGCTTGATATAATTTTAATGTTCTTAAATTTATTAAGACTAGCTCCGTGTCCTAACATGTGGCCTATCCTAGAAAATGTTCCATGTACACTTGAAAAGTATGTATATTCTGTTGCTATGGGGTGAAATTCTCTGAAGATAGCAGTTAAATCCATTTGCTCTAGTGCTGTGTAAGGCCACTGTCTCCCTGTTCATTTTCTGTCTGGAAGATCTCTCCACTGAAGTCAATGGGGCGTTAAAATCCCCGACTATGACTGTATTTCTGTCAGTCTCTCCGCTTATGTCCATCTAGATTTGCTTTACATATTTAGGTACCCTTATGTTGGATGCATAAATGTTTACTAGGGTTATATCCTCTTGTTGCATCGTTCCCTTTATCATTATGTAGTGCCCTTCTTTGTCTCTTACTATAGCCTTGGTTTTAAAGTCTCTTGCTTTAATGCCAATGGCACATTCCATTGTGGTTGCCTGTGAAGGGAATCACAGGCAACCACAGTGTGGGGCCCCTCCTCCAATTTCCACCCAGCTGATAAACTCAGGTTTCCCTTCTGTGCACAGGTGCCGTGGGGAATACAGAGGTGCAGGCCCTGCCCTCTGGATGCAGGCTACGGTGCACTACAACCAAACCAGAGAGGACACATGGGAGGACCTGAAGGAGCAGCCTTAGTCATGAGCTGGGAGTGTGGCTCCCTCCCAGCACATTCAGGTGGGAGTGGCCTCTTTGACAGGGGCGCAGTAGGAATGATGATATGAAGCGAGGGGTTCAGGGCACATTCAGGAGTCAGCAGGGAGTCTCGAACCAAAGTGGTGGGAGCAAAAGCCACATGTAACGGTGGAGGAGAGAAGAAGTTGGCAAAGTAGATTGGGACCAGATTGCAAAGGGTTTAGAATTCCAGGCTGAGAAGTGTGAATTTAATTCATAAGAAAATGAGGAAAAGTTGAAGGGTTAAATTTTTGAGTTTTATTTAAACAGAGAAGAAACAGGCTCAGAGCTAAAGATGTGGGGAATTGCTGTGACAGACGCTTCAGGAGTTCTAGCTCTCAAATGGCTCCACCTTCAACTCATTTGGTCAGTGCGAATAAGTAGGCGTGAGGTGCGTCAAGACCCATTGGAAACCAGGGCAGAGAAGGACCCAGGAAGAGCTGGATTTGGCCATGCTCTGGGGCCACGTGCCAAGAGGGGTAGGCCAACCAGGACAGGTCTTTGCCTCCCAGGCAGTTCAGGTGGGATAGGACACCACGGTGGCAGAGAATCCCAGAGGTAGTGCGGGCGGTGTGCAACTAGAAAGCTCATCACACCCACGGAGTAAGGTCATCAAAGTGTGCCAGACCCTGGGAGGTGTTTCAGGGTCAGGGTCACCAGACTGAACAGGAGGGATCGACTAAACCATCTGTGAAAGACGAGTGGGTAGCACCGCCCACTCTGGAGGGAACTATTTCTCAATCCCAGCCATGATCCCCAGTAACACTCCCTCTAGCCTTCCCCGGCACCTCTAGGCAGAGCCTGCCCCTGGGGCTCTGGCTGGGCCAACAGCCAGGCTCCAACTAGCATATCAAAAACCCACCAAAGATGATTATAATCTCAATTTCAGATGACATTCCTTCCCTTTTACCCCTTCAGGTAATCCTAAACCTTATGATGTCTAAATTATTATGCTGAAAGCAAAATCAAGTCCTTTCTAGCAGCAGGCGAGTGCTTCCCAGGGCGCGCATAGGTCCAAGAGTAAGGTAATGGTTACCAGATGCAGGTGCAAATCTCGGCCTGCCCAGGTCTGCAGCATCCAGACCCTGTCTGCACTGATGTCCACCTGCACTCACATAGGGACTCTTAATTTACACAAGGAAAGCTGGGGCCCGAGGAGTGCCCCAGTTTAGCACCTGGTGAAGTTGTGTTTAGCCCTCGCCATATTCCCTCAAGTTCCTGACATGGTCAGAGAATCCATGAATGTGAGAGCCAGAGGAACCTTTAAGGGCAGTCACACACCGTTGAACGATGGGGATTTACTCTGAGAAATGCACTGTTCGGTGATTGCGTCATTATGCAAACACCATAGAGCACACAAACCTCGGCGGTGCAGCTACTGCACACCTAGGCTGTATGGTACAGCCTATTGCTTCCAGGCTGCAAACCTGTCCAGCCTGTTACCGTACAGAATACCATAGGCAATTGTAACACAATGATAAGTATTGTGTATCTAAACATAAAAAAAGTTACAGTAAAAACATGATTTAAAAGATATAAAATGGTACACCTGTTTTAGGGCACTTACCACGAATGGAGGCCAGAGGACTGGAATTTGTCCTGGGTGAGTCAGAGTGAAAGGTGAGTGAACGTGAAGGCCTAGGGCATCGCTGTACACTACTGTAGGTTTTATCAACACTGCACACTTAGGCTACACTAAATCTATGAAACAATAAGAGATTAAATCAATCACAAGAGGACATGATGCAGTCAAGAGGCAGAGCAAACATGAGGTGGATGTCTGAGGCTGCTGCAGGGCTCCCATGACACACTGCTTAATGGCAAACTTTTTTGTTGTAAGTGGAAAGCGTACTCTCTGAAACAATGAATAAAAAGTATAGTCTAATGGATACAGAAACCAGGAACAGAGTCACTTATAATCATTGTCGAGTATTGTGAATGGTCCCTAACTGCATGTGCTGTGCTTTTATAGGACTGGCAGTTTGTTCACACCAGCAGCTCCTCAAACAGGTGAGCAGGGCCACCACGTCACGAGGCAACAGGAATTTTTCAGCCCCATTATCACCTTCTGGGAGCACCGTCACGTATACCCGTATACCGTCCATCCTTGGCCCAAACGTTATGAGGCGTGGGACTGTCTATTGTCTCATCCGCTTGTTTGAAAGGCTTGTTTTTAAAGAAAAGAAATGCTATTTCCTGTCCCCGGGGTATAAGGCAGGGTGGGCAGAGGCGGAGCTCCACACCCACTCAGCAGGCCCAGAGACAGCTGCTAGGAAGAGCGTGAAACTGTTCCTTGCTCAGCGCAGAGAGAAGCAGTCGTCACACCGCCAGTTAACAGCGACACTAGAAATCCTAGTGCCAAACTCTGGTGTCTATACCACCCAACCTTCAGACTAGGCCACTGGAAAGTCAGTAACCATGCTTTGTTCCTTGGGTCCGCAGGACTGCAGAGCATCCAGAGAGAATCGGCTGTAAACGCAAATCATGGGACAAATGACAGGTTCCGTGATGTGTATGCACACCAGACCTCCAAAATCAAAAATGGCGATCGTTTCTTAACCATGCCAGTAACTGATCACTGAAGCTTGGTGCTTTGTTTTTCCTTTATTACCTTATTATTTTTTTAATGGTAGTAAAACTTATTAACCATCTTTAGTCTTCCCAGGAAACAACCTGATTTCAAAGCTGATGTAACTTCAGTGAATCTCACTTTCCTTAACCTGCAGTGTCCAGCTGTTCACCAAATCCAGACAAATCTTTAAAAACAGCTCTCCTCCCATCCCCACCACCACCCTCGTAGCTGCCCGGCTCAGCTCTTCATTTTCCCTTGGATGACAGCTCCAGGCTCCTCCCCAGCTCCCCCTGCCTGCCCTGTGCCCGAGCTGTGATCAGGCTGTTCCTGGCGGCCGTTATTCAACGCCTTCTTGGACCCGACTCTGGTTCCAGACTAAACCCCTTGTCAACCTAGTAAGCTGTCAACATGTGCTCTCACATCCGTGTTTCAACGGTCCGTGCTCACCTCCTCGGAGGTTAAGGCAAGGCAGGGTTTGGGTGGGACCGGAGGTATTTGAATCCGTTGAACAAGTTCATAGCCACTTACCCATTTCCTTCATGATTGTTTCCACATCTGCAAAATGGAGATAAATAGTAGCTGCTTCTTGAAATAAGTTAGTCATGAGGATGTAATATACAACATGGAGAAGATAGTCAATGACACTGTAATAACTGCACAGTGACAGGCGGTTACCAAACCTGTGGTGGTGATCGCTTTGTAAGGTATGTAGATGTCAAACCATGATGCTGTACATCTGAAACTAATACCATCCTGTGTGTCAACTTTAATTTTTTAAAAAGAAAAGAAAAAAATAGTAGCTACCTTTTAGGAGCTACGTATGGTTGGGGTTAAATGAGATTATGCATCCTAGGCACCAAGTACAAAGCCTGGCTCAGAGTTAAGTGCACAATAAATATTAGCTTGAAAAAATAGCACCCCAAATGCCTGTATAAAGCCAAAAAGAAACAATATTTCTTAAGCTTCCCAACTGACAAGGCACGGCGGCTGGTGCTCTCACATGTTACGGCAATTACTCTGTCCAACTACTCCTACAGCTATAGCTATACTATACATTTTTAATCCCAGTTTTTATCATTTTATAAATCAGAAGACTGAGGAATTGTGAGGGTGACTTGCCCAGGATTTCTGAATGAGTCAGACCTCTTTTGGTTGTAAAGTGATGAAATCCAACTTGGTCAACCCTACACAAAAAGGACCCAGTGGTTCAGACAATACAACAAAGTGTTTCAGAAGCAAACCATGCATGGGACAACCAGGCATCTGAGCAACTAGAATCAGAACTCAAACACAGCCCGGCTTTTCTCCACCTCTAGTCTTGGCTCTCACTGAAGGCCAGCTTTCTGCATGTGGCATGAAGGATGTCCAGCTACATTCTTAAATACCTCTCATCCACAGCCTTTGCCAGAAGTAAAGAACTGATGCCATTCCTCAGTTCCAGTTTCTGAAATCCCAGGGAAAGACTTTGATTGGCTCAGTTTGGAGCAGATACCTACCACTTAACCAATCAACTATGACCAGGCAGATGTGGTCATGTGAGATGTGAAACTTCCCCCAGAATCACATGGATAAAGTGGAGGTATGGGCAGTCTCCAGGAAGTGGGTGTGCGGCGCTGAAAAGACAGTGGTATGGGGCAGGCCACAAAATTGCAGCACAGTCCAGTTTCATCACCAGCAAGTGGAGGAGTCTGGATTTATGCCCAGGTCTTCTGGGCTCCAAAGCCCGTATTGATTCTCTGACACATGCGGTCTCTCTGGGGCTCTAAAGGTCTGCTCCTCCATTAGAAAATCAGAGTTGGCCAATCGGCCTCCCCAGAAAGTTCAAACAAATGCACTGTCTAGGCAATAATACTGTTGGATACTTCTGGAATCTGAAGCCAGATAAAGAACAACACTAGACAGGGAGCCACACTTTCCTTTTTCTATTTCATAGTCATTGTTATCTCCGCCCCCAACGCCACTTTCTTTCTTATCGCCTTTTTAGTTAAATTGTGTCCTCAACCTACCTGGAAAGTAGCGCTTCCTGGCGAACAGAGAATTTCTTTAGATATTACATTTTTGGGTTACAAATTTTCTAAGAAGGAAATCATAAATTGGAGCTAAACAAGACATCTCAAAATTATTAAATATCTCCATCCTTCTCCTTTTACAGACAAGGAAATGACGAAGTTCCCCAGCCAGCTGGTGGAGAGCTGGTCCCCATCCGGGTCCCCTCCCTCCTGGCCCGGTGCCCAGCCCCTCCCCAGCACTACCACACAGTGTCATGTTATGTTGTACTGAACACAATTTTGATACAAAATTTTATTTTTAATGATCTAGTAAGCACTTCTGTTTTTAATAGGTAGGGGTAAATACCCTAAATTCTTCACTTCCTCATAAAAACTGCCCTTCGTCTCCTGGCTCTACCTAACATCCTCCCAGCCTCTGAGGACGCCACTTCTTTTGAGCCTTTTCTAGTAAAAAACATCCATCCTCACACCCAGTAGACCTAGGGCTTCAAAGTATTGACGATTCTCCTTTGGGTCCTTCACAGTTCAGTACCTCTCGCTGGTAGAGGCACTGACTACCTTCATTCTAAACTCCTCAAGGTGTTTGCGTAGCGCCTAGCCTTAGAAGATAGAGACAATGTCTCCCTCCAGAGCGAGAGGCAGACATGCTTGCTGACCAGTATAAAAATTTCAGTCCCTAAGCTCAGCGATCCTCTCCTGAAACATAACTTAATTCATGTGCATATGTCGCTTGACCCTCTTCACATGACCCTACAGGAATTAAGGCTCAAAGAATCAATGCAAATGCTAATTGCTGTGAGTAATTAACTGTCCTTGGTCTCTGACCCAGGAGTTTCAAGGCTTCTACTAGCATCCATGAGCCTGTATCAGGCTAACTTGTTAGCGTATAAGTGGGGTTAAATCCCAGACCCTACCCAGTTCTTGACTAAGAGGCGGAATCCATCCCCTCGCTCCCTGATGCCACTTCCAGATCACTCCTCCACTCCTACTAGAATTCCTGCTCCATTATGTTTCAATCTTATCTGTCAAGACAACTCTAACTCTCTTCATCTCTCTCATCTACTGACCCTCCCCTCATCCACTGATGTCGTTGGCACCCGCCTCCCCACCCCAGGTCCTGCCATAATTTTGGATGACATCACAGGTCACATGGACAACCCTCCTGGCCTCTCGGTTCCTTCATCATGTCAACTCCTCCGAGCAGCTCCTCCATTCCACCGTAGCCACAAGCTCCTCCTGGCCACGCCTGGGGACTCCCAGGCCCTACCCAGACCCTACCCAGTAATTGCTCTAACTCAGAAGGTAGACCATTCTCTGTTCTGATTATTGTATTTCTCAATTCTAAGAACTCCATTTGATTTTCAAAGCTGCTATGCTATTTTTATCGTTTCCTGTTCCTCATGGATATTTTAAGCTGATCTTTATTTCTTTAAACATAGTAAACATACTTTTTTCATAATATGTGTCTGATAATATCTAAAACCTATGGGTCTGTTACATCTACGGGGATAATATGATAATGTATTTCCATGTTATTTAATGATCTTTGATTGTATACTGGTCATTACACTTGAGAAATTATTTATAGAGGCTGTGTGCCTGGTAACCTTAATGTAGAACCCACCTTTAATCCAAAATCAAGGCCGCAATTTCCCCGGACCACCCAGGTGGTACACATCTGAGTTGCAAGACCATATAGGATCTGGTTTAATTCAGTTCACGCTGATTTAAGGCTTCTAGGAAAGCCCAGCTTATAATGGGGAAAGTTTCTTATTAGACTCCACACTTCGAGGTGGCATTTGACTTTGATTTTGGTAGACAAAACAAAAGTTCAGATTTGCTAAAATGCCAAATTCCTTCCGGGCAAAAGCAGATTCTGTGCTTGCTTACCTCTCTGGCTTAGTTTTCCCTTTAAGTGTTGGTCTGGCGCCGCCTTCAACTCTTGCTCGCTCTTGCTACTTTTAAGATGTTTTTACATTTTACCCAGCACCGTTGTTCGTTTTCAGCAGTCAGGTTAGTCCAAATAACCTAGCTCACCGTTTCCTAGGACCAAAGTTCTAATAGTCTATTTTCTATCACAATTACATGTATCTTCCAGCACTTTTCCCCCACTAGTCTCACAGCAACGGTATTTAATCTTATGGGGACATCCAGGCCTTTGGCTACTTCATTTCTCTCAATTTATCAGCCCCTTCTCTCTCCACTCTCTTCTTTATACCCCATGATCCATCCCTTCAGCATCTGTCTTACAAAAGCTCTTAATCCCTTTGCCCCATTTTTCTTCCCTGACATCACCCTGGTAAAACAACCTTAAGTTGAGCCAGCCTTCTCTGCCCCTATACTCACGCCGTTGAGTACTTCTGGGAAAGCCCACCCACATACTCATTTTGGTGCTACTCTTCTCTCATGGCCCCTGACGACAGCTGGGACCATCACCACCCAGGGGACATTCTCTATGGCACAGTCAGCCCCCATGGCAGCTCTTCCAGCAGTTTTGCCAGACTTTCCCCTCTCATGCAGTCCTTCACTGTCTCGCCACCCCAACACTCTCGGCACAATCTCACACTGCCTGGTTCACCAAGGTAGCCCCGTCTTCTCACTTCTCCTCTGTCTGCCAGCTCCTCCACGTCTGTGTTCACGCTCATCTCTTTCTAATCTGTTAGAATCACAGGCAGGATTCTTATTCCTCAGGCTCTAGTTGCCCCCACCACCCCCAACATGGTTCCATCTTCTTCTATTTGTCTGTGAAACTTGGGCCAGTAACTGACCTCGATCCTTTCTCTTCCTCCTGGCTCCTTGCCATTATTTGTCAACACACTCAAGTTCCTCTTATGTGAAAAAGTAGCTCCTTTCCCTGACTGGTGTGGCTCAGTTGGTTGGGTGTCGTTCTGCCAAGCAAAAGGTTGCCGGTTTGATTCTCAATCAGGGTACATGCCTATGTTGCAGGTTTAGTCCCTGGTCAGGGCAAAAGGTAACAAATTGAAGTTTCTCTCCATCTTTTTCTCCCTCCCCTCCCCTCTCTCATAAAAAGAAAAGAAGAAGACGGAGACAAAGAAGAAGAAGAAGGGACAGAGGGAGGGAGGGAGAGAGGGAGGGAGGGAGAGAGGGAGGGAGGGAGGAAAGGAGCTCCTTCCTTCAAACTTGCAGTCCTTCCAAGATAATATTCCTGACTCTGCTCCCCTAGTGTGGAGCAGTTACTCCTTCTACAAGGTCCACCGCACCCCAGGATTACAGCCTGTTTCCTTGTACTGCAATTTCTCCCCCCAAAGACAATGAGTTCCTGCAGGGCTGAGACTTTGTCTTAATCACTGTCGAATTCCCAACATCCAGCATAGAATTTGTGGGAGGAATGAAAGAATAAGGCTTGGGGTCATTGTTAGGCCCAGCAGCCCCCATTAATCTCTGTGTACTGGTTACCAGGGAATTTTGCTTTGATGGGAGGCCAACTGGCAGAGTGCTAACTTCCAGTATTACTGATGCTATTCAATTCTTTTCAGTCTATGGAAATTCTGGCTTTATTTAGTTAGTATCTAATTTGTGGGTTAATAAGTCTTTGTCTGAAGGTCTCGGTGCACAGAGCAGGGCGAGGATCACCTTTCTAAGATTCCCCTGGGGCTCGGGGTGGGGGGATGAGTGTGTTTTGAGGCACTGACTCCTTGTATAACTTACAGGATCTCAGTCTGGGCATATTACTCATTAGAGTTTATTTACCTTTTGTGGCAGCCTAGAAAAGCCAAGCTTAATGAAGTCTTTACCAAAAGCCTTTAACATCATATTTTCCACAGAGTTCATGAAAATATTGACAGTGGACTTTACTGCTACATTGTATCTTTCAAAGAGATGAACAAAGATGATATTAAGCATATTGATTTGGTTTTTATAAAGCCTTTGGAGCAAGAAGTCTGGCGTGCTCTCAGTCGCCGTGACAGCAAGAAAGGCCTTCCAATCGTTGATGAGTAAGTCGGTCACATGGCCTTGGGCATGCCACTACCCCTGTCTGGGTCTCAGGTTCCTCACTATAAAATAAGAAGCTTGGATAAAATGAGCTTTAAGGTTGTTTCTGTTTCAGAATAGAATGATGCTACCTGATGCTATTCTTTCTAAAGTCACTCCCAGGACAACACACTGCCTTTGCTTTAAATGGAGGAACAATGGGAAATATTCTTTTTACTTCTAAGATGACCCACAATCAGCAGAGATGGCCATAAAGTTGAAGGAAATGGCGACAGTCCTGGGGACCCAAGTCCCAAGCTCTCAGTAAGGTTTCTTGGCTCCAGCCTCCTAGGCTCACAGCCTGGCCCAGCCCGGGACTGTCTCGCATTGGACCGTGCCGGCCCCCTCACTTCCCGCTGAGGTGTTCTGCCAGCCTTCCCCGCAGACTGCTCGGTGGGGAAAAGGGGATGATCAGAGATGCCTAGAACCTGAGTGCCAGGTAAACCTTAGTGGTCCTCTGGACTATATGGATTTCAAAATTACCTGAATAAAATGTTCTGATACCCACACGTCACCCTAGACCCACTGATTCTGAATCTCTAAGGTTGGAGCTCAGGCCTCAGTATTTTTTGAAAGCTCTTTAGGTGACTTTGGTATATAGAGAAAAGTAAGACAATTCTCTTGAGCTGCTATCAGCCTGGTCTTCCCACAAAGCTGTGATGCCCACGTGGAGTGAAAAGCATGGGCTACCGAGTCAGGAGCCCTGGGCATGGATCCTGGCTCAGCGCACACTGCTCTTTGGGTGCTACTATGCACTTCTCCCCACTGCATTCCAGGTCCCTCCATCAGGGGGTATGCAAGGCCTGGACCAGAGTGAATGTTCAATAATTGTTGGCTTTCACCTGCTTGTCTTTCTCTCCATCCCCAACATTATCATCATCCACATCATCCTCTTTGTCATCACCATCATCCTCATCTACATCATCACGATCGCAGACCTCCTTTCTCATTTTTCTTTCCTCCTCCTTCTCCTCCTGCTTCATTATCATCACCACTGTCACCATTGCTGGCATCATTGCCATCGCTGATACCATCATCTTGTCTCCTTTTCCTCCCCCTTCTTCTCTTTTTTCTTCTTCATTCTTTCTCTTCTCCTCCTGCTCCATCAGCATCATCATCATCATCATCATCGTCTTCATCCTCATCACCTCATCATCATCACCGAGAGGAGAGCCTGACTCAGCTCCTCTTAGAGCATGACTGGGAATTTGTGCCTCACTTAACACGACTCAGTTTCCACATCTGAAAAATTACAGCATTAATAATAATACTACATTTAGTCACTAGTTAGTGTGTGTCAAGACTTTTTCTAAGTGCTTTATATAAGGAAGGTAAGTTATTACGATCCCCATTTTACAGAGAAGGAAACTGAGGCACAGAAAGGTTAAGTAACTTGCCCAAAGTCACACAATTAGAAGTGATTTCAAAAAATGGGGATGATAACAATAGCATTGATCTCATAGGGCAGTTGGGAAGATTAACTGAGATACAGGTACCAGCACCTACTACCAATCATGATGCATGGCAAGTGCTCAGTACGTATTTTCAGGTCACCCAAGCAGGTGTGAAGGAAAATGCTGTCCCTTCTCATGTCCCTCCTGCCCCACAGACACACAGTCTGTCAGTAGAGTCTAAAATCCCTGGATAATCTGCACATCTAGAAGGAAGGGAGGATGACGGACATGCTGGGCCCCTTTCCCCACCTCCAACCAAAGTGCCCTGCCCAGCCCCTGGGCCCCCCGCACTGTTCATGCACACGCACTCACAAACACATTCACACCTCCCTGGAGAAACACTGGACTTACTTGGGGATTAACAGTCAAAGGGAATTGAGGTCCTTGCATGCCCTTCAAGTGTCAAGGATGGGTTCTTGAACCTGAGTCTTCTCCCTCTCCCTGATAAGCAGACATGCTGGGCCAGGTCTGGTGGGGGGTCTACACACCATCCCTCCCATTTCTTGCAGCTGACACAACCCAATTTGATTCAGGTGGCAGCATATTTAATTCTCAGAGATGAACACTGGTTCGACTGAAACCAGTTGATGGCCACCCCACTTTCCTTTGCCAGGGCTGCAATAAGGATACCACGTGACCCCGTTCTGGTCAACAAGACATAAGAGGAACTCTCTGGGTGCTTCTGGTAGAAGCTTCCCTCCCAAGTAAAAGGTGAGGGCAGCATGAGGAAAAGGGCTTTTTCCTCACCCCTAACTTCCAGCACTACAAACTGTCTGGTAGGGGAGGGTTGCACTGTGGGGGCCAAGAGAGGAAGGCTAAGGGAATCATAGAGATACCGACTCCCACCTTGACATCATTGAGCTTCTGTCTAACCCAGAACCCTGCCTCAAGACCTGCCATGACAAAGCAGCAGGGGAACATAGACCCTAGGGCCACAACACCTTGGAACCAGTCAAGTCCTGGCTCTGCCACTCATTTGACCTTGGGCAAAGTGCTTAACTTTTCTGAGGCTCAGTTTCCTGACCTGTAACATGGAGACCAAAAAGCACTTTCCTCGGAGGAAGGACATTTGGTTGAAGTGTATGAAGAATGCATATGGACCCTGGCTGGTGTGGCTCAATGGATTGAGTGCTGGCCTGCAAACCAAAGGGTCACTGGTTTGATTCCCAGTCCAGGACACATGCCTGGGCTGTGGGCCAGGTCCCCAGTAGGGGGTGCATGAGAGACAATCACATATTGATGTTTCTCTCCCTCTCTTTCACCCTCCCTTTCCCCCTCTCTAAAAATAAATAAATAAAATCTTAAAAAAGAAAAAAGAATGCATATGGAACAAAGATTAGCAGGCAGTAAGTACTGCATGAGGGTTTGCAATTGTGATGTGAGATCATTAAATATATTTATTATTTAAATCACCAACAATTCTATTACTTGCAGCCAAATGCATCCTAACTGATACACATGCCTAACAGTTATTACTTTTACTTCATTTCATAGTGGTCAGTTAGTTGGGCAGAAGCTGAAGATTCTTGCTTAGAAACAGAGTTCTTTTAATTAATTAGTCAATAATTATTTATGAAGGGGTCAGCAGAGGCAGGAGACTTTGAGTGACATAAAGACATGTTACACCTAGTCACTGTTTCGAAGGAGCCACCCCAGATGGGTGGCCCCAGGAAAGCTGCCCAAACAGGCAGGATTTCACTCACTGATCAGCCAGCTCTGACCCAGAGCCCATGGAGCTCTGCCCCGGGGGGGACAATAGTGAACATCCTGGTAAGATCCTGCTCTAAGTCTCTTAGAGCAGACAGACCAGGCAAGTAAACCCACAGGTAGGAGAAATAATGGCTGATTGCCTTGAGTGCTACGGCAAGAAGCTGTCGTGGAGACTTAAAGAAGGGACCCCATTTGGAAGAGTCAAGAAAGGCCACCATGAGGTCACATTTAAACTGAACCCTGGAAGATGAGAAGGAATTAGCCAACAACCAAGTGGGGAGCATGTTCCAGGCACAAGGAACAGTATGAGTAAAGGTTCTGAAGCAGGAAGACGATTCACTTATTAAGGAATCCAAAGAAAGTCGGTGTGCCTGGAGCACGAGGAGGAAGGGAGACAGCCGAGGTCCAGAGGGGCCAGGACCCTGTGGGCCACGGTGAAGAGTTCAGCGTTTATCCCAAGAGCAGCAGGAGTATCTACTAAAAGGTCTACCAGCCGGTGACTGCTAGTCCTTGGGTAGGAGAAGAGGTGGCCTTTTGAGAGAGAGCAAAGCCACCATGGAAGAAAATACAGGCCAAAAGGCTAGATGGGGCGGTCTCCAAACGCTAGCCAAGGAATTACCCAGAATGTGCTTAAGCCCTCTGAAGGGCACAGGAGCTGTAATGGCTGAGTTTTTTTAAAGATCTCTCCCTCTCTTTCTTTCTCTGTCTCTCTCTCTTCCAGAAAATCCTTAGAAATTATAAGCACTCATAAAAAGAAAGGATGCTGAGGAATTTTAGGGGACTTTAAACAGCTTGCACCATTAAAAACCACCCTCAAATCCACCGCCCACACACCTCCTGAAAAATGTCAGCTGGAAAGCAATTCACTCTAAAGCCGTACCGGGTAGGAGTGGGAGAGGTCGATTTAGCTTGGGGTGGCCATCCACAGACATCCGACATGGCAAGTGACAGGGGCTGGCCGCCCAGAGAGTATTACAGGAGGGCAAATGCTCCCCATCAAACAAGAACATGAAATCCTCCACCCCATTGCGTATGAAAGGTTCAGTGAGAGTTTGAAGATATTACGCCAGGATTTCTGGAAGCCAAGTAAAAACGACCTTGAAAATAAACCACATGCTGCTGCTAATTAATCTTAGTTCCTGGCTCTTTCCAATCAGACCCTGAACTATAATCCATCTTCATTACACTTCTTTTAAAGCAAAAATGGTGCATTTCCGCAAGTCTAATTAAGGAAGGAACATTATAAGGCCTTGGGTCATAACTCTCCTTCTGTCACATATGCACACGTCTGCTACACACACACATACACATACACATACACATACACACACAAATAGATGTTTTTTAAAACCTTACATGACCTGTTCATTTGCAACCATAGGCTGGCCACTCAACAGCCCAAGGATGGACAAGATGGACAACCCGGATTCCATCTCATGTCAACCAGGGTCCCCCCCACTCCAGGGTCCCCACCTTGCATACATCTACCCACCACGTCACTGTACACACATCTGGTGGGCAGCCATGGCCTCAGGGAGGCAGGGTTAGACTGAGCCAGGAATGACAATGGCATGCTCTTTGACAACAGTTGGCTTTAGGGTGGTATTTGACCCACTCCCTCTGACTAATTAAACAAAAGGAAAGGTCTTTGGGGGGTTTGGGGGAAGATTCTCTCCCATGATAGAAACGATGAGCTTTGAATGTGGTTGGGTTGTATGAGGGTGAGATGCTTGCTTCTGCAGCAGCCAACATGGTGAAAAACCAGTAGCCACAAAGAGGAAAGGGAACTACCTGTGAGCACCTGCCGGGGACACGGCTTTGAAAGTTCAGGGGAACTTGGGGAGCAAGTTTTGAGATTAAGTTGTGTTGTCTCTGAGGACTTGTCTGGTAGTCACATTCTAAATCCAAGATTTTGACTTGGGATCCCAAGGAAAGACTGGAATGGTTAGGGGCCCATCTTTAAGTTGGACTTTGCATCGGTGGGGACCAAGTTGGGGTCATGTTTGAGAGTCTGGTGATAGCTGTTTCCCAGCTTGGGATGGGTTCTTTCCATTGATACATTCCTCTCCCACATTTTCATCACCACAGCCACCACCCTAGATGAATCATAAAGTAGATTTGAATTTTCCCAATTGTTGATGATTGGAGGGTTCCTATGAGCCTCTCACAGATTTTATTCATCTAAGTCCATGAACCAATTGACCCTTAAAGGGCCTCTGAGATTTACTGAAGTCTCACTTTCATTCACCCATACCTCGTCTACCCCAAACCCACGTTCTCTTCCCATGTGCCACCTATTGCTAAAGTTCCTCGCAGTCAATCCCCGGAAGAAGTTCTGATTCCAATTCTAGCCTAATTACACCAACAATTATATGTCATCAGGAGAGCTACACCAGCCCTTAAGTTTTCTGCTTCAAAAATTTCTTTCCTCTCATCACATGACCAGCTAAACCCATATCTGGCCCATTATCATGAAAAGAATATGCACCAGCGCGGTTTAGAAGGTTCCTGAGGACACAAGCACAGATGATACCATCCTAGAGGCCATTTTCACATGCATATACTTCCATGTACTTACATGCCCAGTGTGAGGTCCAGCCAGTGCCAGAGAAGGGGGGCTACTGAGCTTCCACAGCCAGCAGGTTATATTAGAACTTAGAAGGGACAACCCCCTCACTATACAGATGAGAAGCTAAGTCCCGAGAAGGAAAAAGTATTGGCCAGAGTCCCAAGCTCCACGCTTAAAAGAAGTGCAAACAAGTGAGTTAATAGTGGTGTTAAGGATGCTGGTTTCCTGTGTAGTAAAGTGGCAGAAATGACTTTGTACACTATCCAAGGTTAAGCCTTGCTGGTGTGATAGAATTTCATAAAGCACCATAGACCACTCCTGAGTGGCTCCCAAAGCACCCTCTTTGGTGGTGGACACAGCCAGACATTACAAGGATCATGTCTCTGCAACATGAAAGGATGCATGCCCCAAAGTCGGTCAGAGATATTCTGCTTCCCAGGAACTTGACATCTGCGTCGGCATGCATGGTCTGGAGACCTTCAGGGCTGGGTTGTGTTAACGGGAGCCCACTGAGGAGAGGATCCAGAACTTCTGCTGCTGAGCCACCAGGGGCAGCTGTATTTCATTCCAAGTCTTAGTTATTCAAGACTTTCTTTGGTTTATGAGGTACCCCATAATCCCTCTAACAAATTACCTGTTTTCTTTGCTTAAGAGCTCATCGCATGGGTTTCTGTGGCATTCACCCAAAAACAAAAATAACAAACAAAAATGCTTAACTAACAGGATGACGTGTCTGGTGTTCCCTGGGTGCCCCAGTTTGCTGCTTCATGGGCAGCATGTCTGAGAGTTCCATGAAGCTGAACTGAATCGTTCACATGGCTTTAAATCCCCCAATGCTGTTCACTGGGGCAAAACAAATTCAGTAAATGAATAAGGCTACAAAGTGTCACCAACCCAACCTTTTAAAAAACATGCTGGGTTTTATCAAGAATATTTGACACTGTGCATAAAAATACTGTCCCGAAAGGATGATATATTTGTATAGACAATGATCAAGTTCAGGGGGCAAAGACTGGGAAACGGGTTACCCATTTGGAGAGTTCGGGCTCCAAATCCAGGGTTCTTTCCCTGTCCCAAGCACCGCAGACCCACGAGTTAAGAGATTGGATCTTTAATCTTTATTCAGCCACAAACTCATACTCTAGCCTGAAACAAGCCATTTTGTGTTTCTGAAAATAATTTCCTCCTCTGTAAAATGGGCAGGTAGAAGTAAATTACTTCTAATCTCCCTCGTAACTACAAAATCCCTCAATTCTATTAAGCCAATCATCAGAAATCTTTCCATTTATTCATATTTGGGCACCAATTCCAAAAACGGTCCTTCATTGAATGGGTAATGTCTCAAAACAGATCACTGTAATGAGCTTAGCTTAGGTCTCTGTGATCACTAGCCCCCAAGATGGGCCACGATGACCTTTACCTCCAACTTATTTGTGCCCTTGTGTAGTTCCTTTCCTCCCTGAGTCAGAATGATGTGTGTGAGGACAGCATGCTGTGGAGGTGACTGTGTGTGACTTCTAAGCTGGGTTATAAAAGGTACGTGGTTTCCTCATCAGCCCCCTGGATCACTCACTCAGAAGGAAGCCGGCTACCATTGTGTAAGGGTGCTCAAGCAGCCCTGTGGGAAGGCTCATGTGAAGAACTGGCACCTACCACCAACAGCTAGCACCAACTTATCAGCTATGTGTGGGAGCCACTGTGGAAGCAGATCCTCCATGACTGCAGCCCTGATCAGCACCCTGCCTGCATCCACATGAGACTCAACTCCAAGCCAGAACTCCTGGCTCAGCCACTCCTGCATTCTTGACCCACAGGAATTATGAGAGAAAATAAGTGTTTTTAATCCACTTATCTTTAGGGTAATTTGTTACCCAGCAAAAGATAGCTAATTTCATCTCTAAAAATTTATATTTGATTCATTTGACATTAAAAATTGGAAATCCTGATAAAGGTAGTGATCGTGATGGATTATGGTATTTTTTTCTTCTAGAAGTCCAAAGGCTTTCAAATAGCTGTCACGATTTTCCCTGAGAGAGTGTGTGAGGTAAGTAGGGAGCTGTAAGAAAATTACCCCTCTTATTGCCACCTGAGAAATTGTATAGTGTTTTAAAATTTCACAGGTTTGGGCAACCATTGATAAGCTGACGAGGTTTATTGTATTGTTCTCTTTATTTTTGTGTACATCAGAAGAATGCTTTGCTCAAAAAGATTGTAATTGTTACACCTTTACAAAAGTGAGTGGGATATCAAGGGGAATGCTCTATAAAGTATATGATTACTTAACCACTGTGCTGTATGCCCGAAATTAATACAAAATAATATTAAATGTAAACTGTCATTGAAAAGTAAAATTTTAATTAAAAAAAAGTGAGTGGGAGAGGAAGGACACCTTGATGGTAGACCACCCCTGCCTCTCCATCTTTGTCTGCTACCCCTTCGACTCCAATATCCCTCTGCTCCAGCCACACTGACTTCCTCACTGTTCCTTGAACACACCAAACTCACTTCCCCATCTGAGCTTTTGCACTTGCTCTTCCCTCTGCTTCTGGTAAAGACCACTAGCTGTCCTTGCCCCTGGGCACGTGACTAGACTACATTTCCCATGCTCCCTTGCAGGTGGGTGACCATGTGACCAAATATGCTCCAACGGAACATGAACATAAGTGACATCTGTCACATTCATACTGGCCCATAAGAAAACTCCCAAGATGCTCCTCCAAGGTTTTTGCCCTTCCAGTCAACCAGGATGGTGATGCCAGGAAGACCTTAAAAGTCAAAATTTGAAGACAATAGTGCAGCCATCAGACTGGGTCCTTGAGTGACTGTATAGCACCATCTCACCATCCTGAACTCCCACCCTGAAGGATTAGGTAAGAAATATAGAAACTTTTTAGTCTTTAAACCATTTGATGTTGAGGGCCTGCTTATCATATCACCTCAGCATATAACTAACACAATAACTTATCAAGATAGAGGCATAGGTAGACATGCTTTGCTTCCTCGCACAACCACAAAAAGAATTACAACTGAATCTCAGAACAAATAGCACCCAGAACTGTTAGAAAATTGAACTGTATAAAGATTCAACAACCAAGGATTTAAAGAAACCACATTCACCCAGGTGGGTAAGAGGGGCAAAGAGGTGGAGACAGGGTGAAGAGGCGAGGAAACATGGTGTGGTGCAGAGAGGTGGCAGAAGCAGTGGAACGGTCATGGGTGGCCCCACATTCACATGTGGTGGATAAAAATAGGGAGGAACACCATGGGAGAGAGCAAACCCTGCCCCAGGCCAGAACGCATAGCCCACGGTTCCAGTGCCGGGAAGATAAATTCCCATAACTTCTGGAATTCCAGGCCAGGCTTTTGGTGGTGGTACCCTGGAAGAGGAAGATGATGCCATCTATGCCAAAGAAATTTTCTCCAAGTATGACACCATTTTGAAGGACGAGGAGCCTGGAGAGGGACTGTATGGATGGACAGCACCCGAGCTGTCCATCAAAGTCAGAAAGAATCAGAGAAAGATCTTCGATACGTTGGCAACATATTGGATGGATTTTCATGGCTTCTAAACTTTTATCTCCTACAAAAGTTTATCTACCGCCTGAATTGCCAAGGGACTGTCAACCATTGCATTAGTTCAGACCTGCGGCAGCTACAACCTCAAACAACTCCCACTCACTTCAGGTATGATCAGAGTCAGCTGGGAAGGCAATACATGACCCAGGGACACATAGTAGGTGCCAACTGAATGCCTCCAAGCAGGGACAGTTGCTAGGAGAAACACCTATTAAATTTTCACTACTGCAGCGTTAAAATTTCTGTGTCAAAACGATAAAGAGAGAATCAAGGAAATGAAGCCGACAAACTGACGCTAAAGCAGCTCCCCTCCAGGCCAGCAGCCTGGCCCTGAGCGCCTCAGGCAGCAGAAGCCAGCCCTCCTCTCCCGACATCGGACACTGCTCTTGGCACACGGCATTGAGTGGCGGGCCGGCCACCACAAAAGCCAGCAACTTCAAACCTTTTGCCAGAAATCCAGAAGAACAAAAATGATACAAAAAGTTTTTAGCAAGTATGAAACGGGATCAAAAAGATGCCCTGGAACACTGTCTGGATCCCAGTATGACAGAGTGGGAGCAAGGCTGCCAACAAGGGGAATCCGCTCAGGCAGCCCTGCTGCGTGCATCTTCCACTCGACCATGTCCTCCAGGTTCACTCATGCAAAGCAGGAAGACAAGTCAGACCAAGTGGAAGATCCTTGGGACCAAGAGAATAAGGTCAGTGACCAGGAGTCAGCTGTGAAGATGAAGATGTTTGGGAACTTACCCAAGACACATGTGAATGGCACCCTGACAAGCTTCTGTTTAATGTCCCTGACCCTTATCCAGATTCAACTTTAGTGGGCTTACTGAGAGTGAAACATGACAAATACTCAGTCTGCAACTTTCTGATGCCCCCAGAGACAGCTTCCTTACCTGCATCTCAAGCATCAAGTGAAAAAGTACCAGAGCACCAAGGTCCTGACAAATCCAGAAAACCATCCAAGTTGGATACATCTAAACAAGAAGAGAAGGAAGATTCCATTAGTGAGTTCTTAAGTTTGACTAGATCAAAATTTGGTCCTCCCCCTACACAGAGCCACAAAGCAGTGAAGCAGGGTGCCCTCCCCTGGCAATTACCTAAGGGTCTGCCCTGCACAATTTGTAGGTACCTTTTACAGGGAGTCGAAGCAGCTCTACATAATACACAGAAACAAACATGGAGTCCAGTCCATTAGTAAACACAGATGAAGAGTATGCGAACGAACCACTCTCAGATAAGCTGGTCAACAAAGGTGTGGATTCACAGGCTGAAAGAGAAGATAGCCACCCATCCATGGATTTATTCAAGGCTATCTTTGCCAGCTCCTCTGAGGAAAAGCCCTCGTCCTCTGAGGATGAGCAGGGTGGCAGCAAGGATGATCAGGAGGGTACCAGGTAGGCCGACTTCAAAAGTTCCCAGGAGGTTGACGTGGCAGAAATATCATCTGTGGCACACACTAGTGAGTCAGCCCCCCAGGAGCCGGCACCTTCCTTCGTGATACAGAAGATGCAGATTGATGAAAGAGAAGAGTTCGGCCCACGGCTGCCTCCTGTCTTCTGCCCCAGTGCTTGTCAGAAACTTGAGGCTCTTCTAAAAGAGAAACATAAAAAGAATAAAGAAAAACACAAGACCAAGAAAGAACACAGACAGAAGAAAGAGAAGAAAAAGAAACACCAGAAGCACAAACACAAAGGCAAACAAAAGAATAAAAAATAAGAGAAAAGTAGCAGTTCTGCGAGTACTGACAGCAGTGACAGCCAGAGTAAACAAGGTACTGCAGACATGTCACCCCAGGAACTGCTGAGACTGCTGAAATGTCTTCCACTAAGGAGGTAGTATTAGAATTCTGCCCTGGCCTGTCATCAACCCAGATATCCTCCATGATGATGAAAGTTCACTGATTGCTCAGTTAATACATTGTACAGATTATATTTATATGTAAATTCATGCTGTAAATAATTTTTTAAACTTTGACATTTCAAAGACTGTCTTGGAAGGTTGCAGAAATTGGTTTCTATTTTTAACTTCAGTTATTGTAAAGAAAGAAATTTAGACTGTAAATTTAATTAAAATGGAATTTTTCTAAAATAAATAAACAAATAAAAATTCCCATAACACTTGGCTATAAAAGCCAGTGGGGGTTTGCGGTGGCAGAAGAAACTGCCAAATTTTCAGGAAACTCCACTTAAAGGACCCTCGTGGTCTTCAAATTTATGCAAGCCCACCCACTCTGGGATTCAACACCAGGACAACAGCTGGAAGGGTGCCAGTAGCATATGGGGAGTGGGGTAAAGTGACTGAAAATGGGGCAAGTGCTGGGCAAACCCCCAGAAGCCAGGCAGTGGTACAGACCCTTCTCCAAGTCCTCCCCCGACACAGGTCACAAAGCAGTGAAGAGGGTTGCCCTGCCCTGGCGATTACCTAAGGGTCTGCCCCACACAATTTGTAGGTACCTTTTACAGGGAGTCAAAACAGCTCTACCCAATACATAGAAACAAACACAGGGAGGCTGCCAAATTGAGGAGACAAAGAAATATGGTCCAAATGAAAGAACGGAACAAAACCCCAGAAAAAGAACTAAATGAAATGGAAATAGCCGACCTATCAGATGCAGAGTTCAAAACGCTGATGATGAGGACGCTCAGAGAACTCATTGAGCATGGCAACAACATAAAGGAAGAAGTAAAGGCTACACTAAGTGAAATAAAGAAAAATCTACAGAGAATTGACAGTGAAAGGAAGGAAACCAGGAATCCAATCAATGATTTGGAACATAAAAAAGAAATAAACATTCAACCAGAACAGAAAGAAGAAATAAGAATTTTTAAAAATGAGGATAATATAAGAAGACTCTGGGACATCTCCAAATGTGCTAACATCCAAATCATAGAGAGGCCAAAAGGAGAAGAGGAAGAGCAAGAAATCGAAAACTTATTTGAAAAAATAATGAAAGAAAACTTCCCATAATTTGGCAAAGGAAATAGACAAACAAGATCAGGAAGCACAGAGAATCTCAAAAAAGTTGGACCCAAAGAGGACAACACCAAGACACATCATAATTAAAATGCCAAAGTTTAAAGACAAAGAGAGAATCTTAAAAGCAGCAAGAGAAAAGTAGAGAGTTGCCTACAAAGGAGTTCCCATAAAACTATCAGCTGATTTCTCAAAAGAAACTTTGCAGGCAAGAAGGAACTGGAAAGAAGTATTCAAAGTGATGAAAAGCAAGGATCTACAACCTAGTTTACTCTATCCAGCAAAGCTATCATTCAGAATGGAAGGACAGATAAAGTACTTCCCAGACAAGGTAAAGCTAAAGGAGTTCATCATAACCAAGCCATTATTACATGAAATGTTAAAGGGACTTATTTAAGATAAAGAAGATCAAACTATGGACACTAAAAAGGCAACAAATTCACAACTATCAACAACTGAACCTAAAAAAAAACAAACAAGCTAAGCAAACAGCCAGAACAGGAACAGAATCATAGATGTGGAGTTCTCATGGAGGGTTATCAGCAGGGATGGGGAAAAAGGTGCAGGGATTAAAAAGTATAATTGGTAGGTACAAAAAAGACAGGGGGGAGGTTTAGAATAGTATAGGAAATGGAGAAGCCAAAGAACTTATATGCATGACCCATGGACGTGAACTAAGTGGGGGATTGCTGGAAGGAAGGGGAGTATTGGGTGGAAGGTGGCAAATGGGGGGAAAACTGGGGCAACTGTAATAATCAGTAAAATATAATTTTTTTAAAAAACATATAACTAACACAATCCACATTGCTCTTCCCTTCACATCATTCAGACCTGTTCAAATGGCACTTCCTGGGGAGCCCCCACTCCCTCAAAGTCCATCTAAATTGGCCCCTCCCAAATCTCTATCACATTACCTTGGTTTCTTCTGCTTTGTAGCACAAATTCCTACCTAAAATTATACACATATGTGCTTAGCTGTTCATTGTCTTTCTCCATTAGTAGGTGAGCTCCGTGAAGGTAGGGAGTTTGCCTATATCCCCACAGTACCCAGCACATGATGGTTACTTGCTCAGTAAATACTTACTGAGCAAATATAGTGGGCCGTGTTAGGGATCCAGGTTGGGAGATCCTGAAGGACAAATGAGCTTTAAAAATTTATTTGTAAATCTCAGGGGTCATGTGACCTTGGAGGTCTTATTAAATGCACAAGTTCTCAGTCCCGTACCCCACCCCGCTCAGGTTTGGGCATTGGGTAGGTGTGAGGGCATGACCAGCTTTGAGAGCCACTGTTCTGCTCTGATCAGGGCCTGGACATGCCCCTCCAATCTGAACTCATGGAGTGTTCACACAGTGGCAAGGAGATGGTCTTCATCTGACCTCCAACAGCAGGGGAAGATCAAAGACCAGCTTCCAAGGGAAGATGATTCTCCTCATGGGCAGGTAGGCATATGCTATAGACTTGCGGACACAGACGTGGCCATGGTTGACGGAGAGCTCACCTAACAGTGCTAAACATCATGGGAGGTGTCCACGGCCCTCCGAGGTCAAAGTCTGATCTGGGATGGCGACTGTGCTCCTCAGGACCCAGGTTCCTCCCATCCTGTTGTTCTGCCATCTATAGAGTATGACCACCACTCGGGTGGTCCCCCCCATGTCCAGCTGGAAGCAGGAGGGGCATGCCCTTCTACTTCTAAGGGCATGACCTGGAAATCGCTCTTCCCAAGTTCTCTTGGCCAGAACTTGGCACATGAATGTACCTGGCTATAACGGAGACAGGGAAATATCGACTCTGTTCAGGGCATCCAAGCCCATTCAAAATTCTCTAACAGTGGAAGAAGGCAGGATATTAGGGAACAATTAGCCTTCTCCACCACAGAGACCGTGGCTGCTAGAGAGAAGAGAGCCAAGTGCTGGGGTGCGAGCACAGGCCTAGGAGTCAGGGTGCTGGTCCAGCCTCGGCTCTGCCGTCAGGCCTCAGAGGCCATCAGGAAAGGCGAATCAGTAAACAGCCACTACTGAATGCACCGTGAGTGGATGGAAAGGTCTCCAGAGGCCCGGAGGACAGTACAGTGACTCACCCTGGGGGTTGGAAAGGCTGTTGCCGAAGGAGACCTTTCCACTCGTCCCAAATAGGTGAGTAGAAATCAAGCAAGCAAGATCCCCCAACAACAGAGAGGCCAAAACATGCAGAAGTCAAGAAGCGTGGAAAAGCCTGGGGTATCCAGAAAAGGCAAATGTACCCTGGGTTTAGGCTCTAGGGAGCTCGGAGCTGGGAATGAGGCTGAAAAAGCAGGTAGGGCCACATTCAGGAGCCAGGCTGCCTACTTGTAAATCCTGGCTCCCTACTGACTACGCTGTGTGATCTTGGCTGTGTCAGCATAACCTCTCTGAGCCTCATTTTCCTCATCTGCAAAATAGAAGCACTAACAACACTTCATTCTAGGCTTCTGTGAGGAATAAATGAGTTAACATAGGTGAAGAGCTTAGGAGAGGGCCTGTAGGTGCTAACTGCTTCCATTATTACCCCACAGAGGGATGTGCTTTATCCCTGGCTCCTTAGCAAAGTTCCTTTACATGAGTCTCAGCTCTCTCGGCCGTATGAGGAGGAAGCAGAAAAGGGGCTTTTGCCACATACTGAAATCTAGAGCAGCCAATTTTCTATCAGTGTGCCGCTGTCAGGGGCGCTGACCTTTTTTCCCTTAGATAGTCAAATTGAAAAAAAAAAAAATGATAATAGCCAACACAACAATAACCATCCAGTGTGACTGAACCAAAATAATACCTATTTTTTTGGTCAGATCGGCAAAAATATATATATCTTTTGGTGTGCCACAGAGTGTCAATGATCAGTTTGCATGTGCCAGGAGGTGAGAAAAGCTGACAATCACCACTCCAGATTATACAAGAGAGCAGTCAGCAGCGCCAAGATTTGGGCAAGCCAACGGGAGGGACGATGGGGACAGTCTCCTCCGTTACCCCCAGGGAGCTGGGTGGCTTCTTGGGGGCTGGTTTCCTTACCATCTCACACTGTCTTTTGCCAATTTTATGAAAGAGAACTTCAGCCCAGGCCAAGTGTGGCCCCAACACCCGGCAGGAGGAAGCCCGGCAAGCCCTGCTGCTGTTTGTAGAGCACGAGAAAGGCCCTCCGGAAGGACACACAGATGACACCTGTCCATTCATCCACTTGCTTTCTCTGTTCACACTTGGCAGAACCTGAAAGGTTCGGAGCCCTGGCTTTGGTACCATCTGTGCTGGGTGAAACAAACCCCACTGCAGGGTGGGCGTGGCAGAGGGCAGTGCCCTGCTTCACAGTGCAGAAAGAGCCAGGTTCGAGTCCCACCTTCCCTAAAGCATCAATATGGACTGAGTCCACACAGTGAGCTGGGCACCGCCCTTGAGGGCCTCGTGGGTTCTTGTTAGGGATAGAATGAGATGACGTGACCAGCAGTGACCAATGAAGGGTAGCTGCTGGCATTCAGCACTCAGCCGGGTGATTATCCAACCGCTCAGACAGGGGAGCTACACCTGGATGTGTCTTCTTCTGGGACAGTGTCCCGGTCACGGGTCAGTGGGCATGGGCCCCTGACGAGTGGACCTGATCAGATACAGCCCAAGTGGCGCCGGGGAAGGAGAGCAGCCGAGGACAAGGGCACTCTGCAGAACGGCATTATTAAACGGCCCACGGGGCACGCAATCCCCACCAACTGCCATAGAGTGCCAGCTCCAGACCTTTTCAGAAAGCCCCCCAGCTCGCTCCAGGGTGGGCAAGGGCACAGCCCCCTGAGAGACTCATAACCAGCTGTTGCACTCCATTACCAAGTTTTACAGCAAGTCAGGGAACAGGCTTTGCACGTGTGCGCTCTCCCCGAGGAGCAATAAAAACGCTCCAACACAAGAGTCAGATGTGCTGCATGTTAGGAGTTTTCTGTCCTCCCTCCGTCTCTGAGTGTCCGCCAAGCCCCATAAATTAAGCAAACGTCTCCTCCGGGCTCAGAAGGCGCAGCGGAAGAATCACCAGCAGCCAGGGCAGCAAATCCGGAGAACAGCCAGAATAAATGCACTGTCCGTCTGGTCTTGGGGGAGGGAGGTCACTTGTCCCTGAATTTCCTACACGGCCCTCAAAAGAATTTTGTGCCGCTTTGCAGTTCTCTGGGGTAATGATTCTCACAGTGGGGTCCCCAGACCAGAAGCATCAGCGTCACCTGGGATTTGCCGGAAATGCAGATTCTCAGGCCCCACCCCAGACCGGCTGCATTAGTACCGCTGGGGCTCAGACTGGCAATTTCTGTTTAACAAGCCCCCTTAACCAGCCCTCCCGGTGACCTTGCCGCTCTCAGTCCTGGTCCTGCGCAGTGATGATTGTGAGAGATCGTAGGAGTGGAAGCTAAGGATAATTTGGGGGATTTGGGGCCTGGGAAAAGTGACGAACTATAGGAACCAAACTCCAGTGCGCGCACAACCCAGAGAGGTGAGGAGGATGAGCAGGTTAATGCTGCAGTGATAGTGGGAGAGTGGGAAGTAGGGGAGTTCCCGTGGAAAAGGTCAGGGACCCATAGGGCTCGGACTCATCGCTGGTGAGTGCTCCAGCGAGCATGCTGGGGCCAGATGCTGCATACCCATTCTCCCAAGAGAATGGAAGGAACCTTAGAGACGACCCTGCCTAACCCCCTCATTTTGTACACAAGGCACAGAGAGGGAAAGTGACTTGCTCAGGGTCACACAGCAGATTGGTGACTGAGTTAGGGCTGGAGTCTAAACCAAGCACCGTCCTGCAGTGAGAAACCCATCCTACCTCTCACTGCTGCCTGGAACTGCTTCCGAGAACCAGGCAGGGTTTGCCATTCCTCTTCGTGTTTTTTCATTATTTTTTCTGTCCTCTCACTGGTGCTGCATTGTTGTAGACATCGCTCTCTCTTCCTCTGAAATACAAGCTGTGTGTTAGTCAGCTTGGCTTATTCTGTGCTACCATGCAGCCCAAAAACCTGGAGGCCACCACAGATACAAGCTTGTCCCACCCTTGTAAGTCCCTCCCAAGTGGGAAGTGGGTCTTCTATGAGCACCGAAAAGAGAAAAATCAGATACGTTTGCATCCTGGTAATGTTGCCACAACCCGTGCCTGAGCCGGTCACATGCAGAAATCACTCACTAGCTGCTAGAATGTGTGAATGAACAAATGAGACGAAACAAGGAGGGAACTGAGAGGACGAGGGCAGGATGGGCCTGACTCTCCCCTGCCTATTTGATATTCTTTAGTTGGCAGGCAGCAGGGGAGAGTAGAGAAATGGACATACGGTCAGGAGGGCTGTGGGACAGTCCTAGCTTTGCCACCAGCCTGGACAATGACTCCTAGTGGGCTCTGGAGGGGAGCTGGTCAGCAGAAAGACCAAGCCATGATTAGAAGCTTAGAACCTTCAGCCCCTCTCCCCATTCTCCACAGTGGAAAGAGGTTCCTGGAAACTGAGTTTACGATCAACCACGCCTACATGATGAAGCTTCCATAAAAATCCCCAAAGTACAGGCTCAGAGCTTCCGGGCTGCTGAACACATGGGGCTGCTGGGAGGGAGGCACGGCTGCAGAGGGCATGGAACCTCGGCGCCCCTCCCCACGTCTTGCCCTGAACACCTCTTCATCTGGCTCTCCAACGGCACTCTTTATTCTATTCCTTATTATGTAATAAACCGATAAACATAAGTTAGTGCTTCCCTGAGTTCTGTGAACTGTTCTAGCCAATTATTGAGCCCCACGAGGGGGCCATGGGAACCCTGATGTATAGCCTGTTGGTCAGAAATACCGGTAACAACCTAAGACTTGGGATTGACATCCAAAGTGGGGGCAGTCTTGTGGGACTGAGCCCTTAGCCTGTGGGATCTGACGGTGGCTCCAGAGAGACAGTGTCAGAACTGAACTGAATGGTAGGGCTCCCAGTTGGTGTCAGAGAACTGGTGCATGTGGGAAACCATCCATGCACTTGATGGCCAGAAGTGTGAGTGAGGGAGTAGTAGGCATTAAAAGAAGAGGTTTTTCTTTACAACAGGTCACTTCCCTTGTCCGGGCTTCAGTTTTCTTACCAGTAGAATGACACAGTTGGACTACCAAAAAAATGAGGTTCTTCCAGCTCTACCATTGCCACTGTACAACTGTACAATGACCAGGAAGAAACCGCAGGATGGACCCCCGCTGTGTGAGTGAGTCACTGGAGCATTAGAGGGGTGAGGGTAAGGGTGCTCATTAGGGGAAAGTGACCCCAACTCTGTAGCGTAGATTCTGAATTAAGCACCAGTTATGACTCGAGAATTCCTAAAGATAATGGCAAATATGTCTTTTGCCCCAAGGGTAGACATCATTTGAAACAGAACTGGAAATGACACTTCTCTTGGCCCAAGCTCCGGGGCCTCCCCGGGCAGGGCTTCACGCTTGGAGAGCACTAGGCGAAGTGCGGAGGGGGCCGCTGGGGCTTTCTGCACTGTGACCCATCCACTCTCTGCTCTTTTTCCGCGCTCAACCATGGGCCACATCTAGGACCCATTTACCCTCTGGCCTCTGGTTGGGTTCAGCCAATGAGAGGCTCTGGCAGGAGATCAGAGGCTTGGGGGCTTGCTCCCCTGTGTCCCTCCCTGCCTGGCAGCCTTGGGCCGGCTCTGTCCCTCTGCGTCTAGATGGCCCTCCTCCCAGGCACCGGGAACCACCCCTCCACCTCCCGTGAGTGCAGAGTAGCTGGGACTGGAGCGATGGCAGTGGCAGTAATGAACAGTGCTCAGATTCTGGGTAGGGTTTGAAGATAAACCCAGAAGGATCTACGTACAGTCTGGAGGTGAGTTTGAGAGAAAAAGAAAAGCCAAGGATGACTCTGGGGAGGTTTTAGTTTGGCAGCTTGGAAAATGGTGTTTCGGTTACACAGGGCTGTGTAGCAAACAACCCCAGAACTTAGTAGCTTGAAACAACCATTTGTTTTGCTCATGATTTTGTGGGTCAGGAGTTATGAAAAAAGCTGGCCAGATAGGTTGTCTCTGCTCCCTGGGGGGCTGGGGTAGAAAATCTTGTTCCGAGATTGATCTTTGCTCATCCTTAGTGCTCAGTGCTCCTCAGCAGCCCTCTCTCTCTCTCTCTCTCTCTCTCTCTCTCTCTCTCTCTCTCTCTCTGCCTCCACCCCCCCACCCCGCCTCTCCCTCTCTCTGGTATCTCGAAACATGGTTGTCCTTGGGGATTCGCATTTCTTGCAAGAGTCAGGAAATAGAAGCTGCCAGGCTAGCTAAGGGCTGTGCCCCGCACTGGCCCGGCATCGCCTCTACTGTATGCTGTTATTCAAAGCAGTCACAGGGCCTGGCCTAGTTCAAGGGGATAGAAAATTAACTCTACCTCTTGATGAAAGAGTAGCGAGATCACATTGCAGAAGAGCATGTGGGATGAGGGATATAATTGTGACCATCTTTGGAAAATACAATCTGGCAGAAATGAAGTTAGCATTTTAAAGGTGGGGAGGACAGCCCGGGTCAGGCGGGATCAGAGCTCAGTCTGAGGTGCCCTCGGATACCTCGGCAGCGATGGAGGAGAAAGCCCCACACCTGCCTTCATCCACCCGCCCACCCATCCATCTGTCAGCCCTTTACGGAGCAGCCAGGACCTCTGTTGTTGGTCTTGCAGTGACTGAATAATTTCAGAGAACTTCTAGAGCTTTCTGCTGGGGAGCACAGAAGAGTGGAGATAGGGAGGTCAAGGCGGTCTTCTTCCAGGTAATGCCAGACCATTTGCAGTTATCCTAAACACCCCTGCTTTCTCCATCCAAGGCCCCAACACCAAGGTGTTGTGAAAAAAAGGCTCCGAGTCAATGAGAGGCAGCTGGTTGAAGCGTTTCCCAGTTTTTCATATGACTCATAAATTTGTTACATGGTGAGGAAATTCCCTGAAAGCTTTTTGGCAGTCTCATCCAGTCTGACCAGTAGCTAAGAAACACATAACCTTCCAGTTAAGAAAAGGAAAGAAAACACACAGGGCTTTGACGCAGGGCTTAAATGGAGGGTCACTTTAAAAATTTCCTTCCACCAAGTTCACGAAGCTTTCCGGGAGAGATCAGGGAGTTAGTAGGAAGGTTTGCAGGGGCAATCAGACTTCAGGCTGTAGATAGATCACGGGAAGGGTGTGTGTGTGCGTGTGCATGTGTGTGCACATGTGTGCATGTGTGTGCAGGTGTGTGCAGGTGTGTGACCTGCACATGCACATGCTTATGCCTTAAAGACAAGCCCCAGGCTGGGGCAGATGAAAAGGGAGTTGGTCCCCGACAGGCCTTCCTGTGATTGCTGAGAAAAGCGGGGCCTCCCCCACGGACACACAGATGGCCCTGCCAGCATTAGCAAAGCCGGGGCCGGGACGGAGCAGAATTGTGAGTTCAGCCCCATATCTCCTGTCACTGCCCTCACAGGAACACCGCCCACCTTTGGGGCTCACGTTACAGGTAATAGAAAAGGCACTTGTCCTTTTACTTAGGTGTAACTTGAGGCAAACTGCCTTGTCTGTTTGTTAGAAGCCAGGATAATGGTTACCTTTGAGAGGGGGAGTGAGGGAAGGGCTGGGGGGTAGATGGGAGGGGGGAGGCTGGAGGTGTAAATAGGGACTAGGAGGGCACAGGGGGTGTTTCTGGAGCCCAGGCGATGTTCTTCTGTGTCTCGTTCTGGGTGAGTTCACTCTGTGCTAATCCCTCAAAGTTTTCAGTTGCCAAATCTCATGATTCTTTTTTTCTTTTTTCAGGCAAATTGCATGCTACTTGACATCTTGGCAGCATATGACTCTGTCAGTCTCTTCTCTCAGCTTTCTCCAAAGGCCGTGTGTACTTCTTTATGTGTATGCTAAGCTTCTATAAAAAGTTCATTTTAAAAAATTGCCGTGTGCAGTGCCGAACACCTTAAACTTATATGTTGCTGTGAATCAATTATATCTCAATAACACTAGAAGAAAATTATCTTTTCCATCTGAGCCTCGATTTCCTCACTTGCACCATAAGAAAAGTAACAAACACCTTATGCCTCATGGGGGCATGTTAAGGGTTAGAGATGGAATGGAAAGTGTCCAGCATGATATTATCACATAGTAGCCACTTAGCACCTGCTCAAGCTACACGTGACAAAACAGGTTCACCTGTTGATCTGTGATATGGCAGGACTGTCACAATAAACCATGGCTTCTCCTTTCCTGCCCACTCATCCACGCCCAACTATCAGCCTCAAGGTGTCCGTTGATTGTTAGGTACTCCTATTATTCCCACAGGTAGATTATTTTAGAATTGAAATTGCTAAGATAAAAAAAAAATAAGGGTTTGAATATATTGATAAGTTAAATTATATTTAAAAGCAGGAACCTGTGAAGACCGAATGGATATTGCTGATGTTGAATAAGAAGCAGTGAGGACCCTCCAGTGCGAGGGACTTCTTGTGCAAAGGCTCAAAGGTCCGGAGGAAAGGGGGGGTCCGGAACACACACACGGACCGTGGGAGAACGTCAGTGAGAGCAGAAGCTGGTGGACACAAGGATGAACAGGTAACCTCCCATTTCCTGGTACAGGGTTTGGATTTTACCCTGAGGACAGAGGGGAAGACTGGATTTTAAAGGACATATCGAGGACTAAGGTGTATCTCAGAGAGAGAGCAGTTTGGAGAGTGGGGAGTGACAGGAGGAGGCAAGGCTGGAAGATGCTTTAATCGCTTTTTTAAGTTACAGTAAAACATGCATATAAAATTTACCAGCTTAACCATTTTTAAGTATACAGTTCAGTAGTATTAAGCATATGCACATCGTTGTGCTGCCCGTCTTTAGAACTTCTTCACCTTGCAAAACTGAACTGCCTGCCCATTAAACAGCTCTCCATTCCCCCTCAGAGCATTTTGATAGGACTTCCTGGCCCACGGAATGTGAGGCTGAAGAACAGGGAAGAGAGAGAGGTGACTCCCGGGCCTGGAGGCTAGAAGACTGGTTAGGTGGTAATGCTATTAACCGGTTTGGGGAGAATAGGATATTTCAGTTACCTGTTATTCAAAAGAAGCCATCCCAAAATTGAGTGACCTAAACAACAGAGGTTTATTATTGCTCATAGTTTGGAGAGTTGGCTGAGAGCTTTGTCTGAGCTCACTCATTAGGCTGGAACATCGGTCGGCCTGGAAGGTCCAAGCTCCAAGCTCCCCTCCCTCACGAGCCCGGAGCTGGCGCTGGCGCTGGCGCTGGTCGTGCCTGGGGGCACCTCCATTCCCTCCCACCTCTCACCCTCCAACAGGCTAGGCTGCCCTCCCTACATGGCAGCTGGCTTCTCTGGAGGCCCAGGCTCAAAAACTCTCACAATGCCACTCTGCCATATTCTGCCGGTCAAAGCAAGCCACAAGGGCAGCCCATATTCAGGGATGGGGGCAGGGATAAATTCCGTTTCTTGACAGGATTGCTGCAAAGAACGTACGACCATATTTAATCTGTGACATGAGAGGCCTACCAAGTTTAGCAGAGAAAATGAGTTTATGGCCACATAAATTGAAAAGGAAGTTGAAAATCAACTCAAGAGAAGAGATTTTCCAACCCAAAGGAACTGTAACACTTAAAGGGATTTAAAAGGTAGCTGGAGGAAAAGCACCCAAAGACACTGAGAGAAGGAGGCCGGAGGAGGAAAAAGAACTGAGAGGAAACTGCGTCCGAGAAGTTGAGGGAAGAGCGTGGTCGACCGAATCATATGCTGCCAAGCAAGGTACCAAGTGGTATGCAACTTTCCAAAAAAAGAAAAAGAAAAAAAGATCATTACATTACATGTGGTGACTGAAAAGACTAACGACTGTGGTGAAAGAATTTTTGTAGAATAAACACCAAGCTGCTCTGGATGATGAGTCTGAAGGGGCTGAATTTTTCCTTGTACCCCCAGGACACACCACAGGGGCACACGGAAGCGTTTGTGGTAGAACCTCCTGGGTAAGGGGATTAGTCTTCCCCACCCTGCTGGTATCAGGCTTGCCTATGGGACCTGCTTTGGCCAAGAGGATGTGGACAGAAGCCGTGTGTGCCACATATGAGCTGCGCCCTCAGCCTGGGCCCCAGAACACATGGGCAGCATCAAGCCAGCCTGCAGGTGACGTGGAAGGCTACTGAATACCACCGAGGTGTGGAGGTCGCTTGTCAACACAGGTAACCTGGCCAAAGCAGACTGGTGGCACTCAATTAACGTTCATTGAATTCTATCACCTAGGGGCCAAGCGATGAGATCCCAGAATCGGGAGTGCTCCACTGTGACTGAGGCGACGGTGGCAGAAGGGAACTTTTGTGCTGGACCTTGAAGTCTGGCCAGGCTTTCAGGAGGAGGCAACTGGGGAACTGATACATTAATGTTCTAATAATCAAGACCGTGCACTCCTGGGTTCTTTTCTGGTGTTACGAATTCCACATAAAAACGTTCTAGTTCCTATGAATACTTGATTAATAGTATGCTTTGGTTCTCTTCTGAAATACGCTTCCAAAGCCTGTATCAGCAAACAGAGACTGCATATTAATGGCTTGGCCCTGTTTATGCATAGGAAGGCGGTCCAAACAAAATTGGAATTTCAGAGCAGAGAAAATAAAGAGGGATCTGAAAAGAGCTTGGGATTCTTGCCCGAAAAAAAAAATATGCCTCTCCCTCTCCTCTTAAGAGACAGAAGTCTGACAGCCCGGAGACATTCACCCACACAGGCCGAGCCCCCTTCCGTCATGGGCCATTAGGGTCTTGCAGAAATAGGGACTACGGGCTTTCCTCTCTATCCTCAGCGCCTAGCTGGCCTCAGTGTGCAGCAGGGGAAGACAAGCTGTGAACAGGTTGGGAGTGTAAACTCTCTGGAATTCAGAGGTTGTACCAATTCCCCCCGAGGGCGTGTTCCAAGGCCTCGGGCGCACAGGCTTGGTGAGGGTGACTGCATGTGTGTGTGCACGCACACGTTCAATTTAGCAGAGGAAGTCAAGGCAAATAGTTTAATCACAACCATCCCTCGGGGCAATTTGGAATAATTTTCTCATTAGAGAATGTAACATGCAGCATGACTAATGTTCAATCAGACAGTAGCTTCCAGTCCCCTCCCTCCGCTCTGATTAATGGGGTGGGGGGCGGGGGGCGTCCTTCCTCTTCGGGCCTGGGATGGTGGCTGGAGTCCAGTGATGGGGAAGGGAGGGTGAAGGGAAGGGAAGATCTTTTTTCAAACATAAACATGAGAAATAAAATAATGGGCCCCCTCAGGGCTTGAAGCAGACCTGATTAAAGCTGAAGGGAGCACCCGCCCTGGGGCACCGGGGTGCTGGGGCAGGGCTGCCTTTGGCACACTCCACCCCTGGCGAAGGCAGCGCTGGGACCCTCCATTTCTCCCTCGTGCCCCCTATTTCTCTCCCCCTCTCCACCTGTGCTCTCCCTGTCTTCCTCCTTCTCTCTGTGTCTCCCGGCCTCTCTCTCTCTCTCTCCCTCTCTCTATCTCTCTCTCCCTCTCTCTCTCTCTCTTTCTCTCTCTCTCCGTTTCCAAGTCCTATCTTTTTCCAACTCACAACATCCCTCTCTGTGTCTGCCCCTGGCCACATGGCGCCCACTGTCTGTTTTTCCATCGTTTCTGCTTCTGTCTCTCATGGCGTGACCCATGTGCGTGACCTCTGGCTCCAGCACTGTTTGCTCGAGGAAGCCCTGAAACATGAGGAACCCAACTACCCTTCTCCCACTTCAAAACTGTAGCCAGACGTTCACATTGAAAGGATTCTCAGGGATTTTCTAGAGCTTTGCCCCTAGTGTGGCCCACGGACAGCAGCATGGGCACTGCCGGGTGCTGTTCGGAAATGCAGACTCTCAAGCCCTTCCTCAGATCTACTGACTCCGAACCTGCATTTTACCAAGATCCCCATGTGATCATGTGCACAGTAAACTCTGAGAAGTGCTGGCTCACTGCCTCATTTCAAACAGGTGCATGAGGCCCAGTGTGACAACACTCACCCAACTTAAAGATTGTCAGGGCCCCAGACACAGGACCCCTGATTAACTACAGCCTGCACCCTCCACCCCCAACAATAAGAAGTCCTTTTATTGTCAAGGTGCCTCTGATTTTAAGATAACCAGTTTTCAAGGTATCTCCTTCAGAGATCACCTTAGAAAAGGTTCACCCCCCAATACAAAAGGGTTCCTCTCTTTGCAGGAGCACCCCTCCTCCAACCCTGTTGTTTAAGTGCATTAAGTTATGAGCATTCAGAAGTTCTAATAACACAGCAAAATACACCTGTTCCCAGGTCACGATGGAGGCCCACAGAAACTGAGCTTTGTTCTTGATCCCAAGGGACATTCATTCCCAAGGACGATGGCCTGCCCCAGATGACTCCAATACGTCCAGTCAAGGTGGAGGGTTCCCCAGGGGCCACACACACACTTGCACACACACGCAGGGGTTAAATAAATCGAGCGGCCACGCCAGAATGGAATGACTGGGACCAGATCCACAGTTAATCAAGCAAGACTATCCTGGAGCTGGAGTTTCTCAAAACTCTCCTGGAAGTTGCTCTGTGGCAAATCTCTTCAGTGCCTCAGTTTGCCTCAGTTTGCCTCAGTATTCCCACAGACAGCAGGAAGGGTCACTCACGTCACTGCCCTCTTCTCTCCCTCTCAGGAAGTGGTGAGACAAGGGCAGACACACAGCCAGGCGACCCCACCTCAGCATTTCCCTTTCCTCCTTGGCCCAGATGACTGACAGGTTACGGAATCTCAATCTACCCCAAACAGTAACTGCCAATGCCAGTGGGGAGCCAGGCCATCAGGGTGGGAAGGTTATCCTGATGTTCTAACCTAAATCCCCACGCACGAGCTTTGGGGTCAGACAATCTCCTGAATCCTTGTCTGCCTCTCACAGTTGTGTGGGCCCCGCGTGTTCCTTGGCCTCCCTCAGCCTCACCTTCCTCCCTCTGAAAGAGCGCCACATGGGCAAGGTGCTTGCAGGCCTCAGCGGTGTGGGTGGCGTGGACCACAGCAGGTGTCACAGGGGCTGTCTGCAAAGTGTTACTATTTTAGAGACCCTCCGCAACTCCACAGCCCTGAGGCTCCAGGCGCAGAGGCGCGGGGTAGCCGCTGGGGCCTGCGGAGTGTCGATTTTCATTAAACAGGGCATGAGGCCTCCAAGATCCGCCAGGCCGCTGCTGCGGGGAGCGGGAGCCCAAGCCCTACCTTGCAGTTCACAGAGTCGAGGGTGCAGGAGCACAGCTGGAAGCCATCAGCCTGACAGGTGGGGACCCCTTTCAGCACCACCCCCAGCTCCTGCAGGTTAGAGTGGAAGGCAGGGCGTGGACAACAAAGAAACCGCTCCGCCCTCTACTGGCTCTCACAGAGGCCTCCGGAGGAGCCCCCACATACAAGCCTGGGTGCAAAGGTTGTGGGAAACACCTGTGAGGCCAACAAGGTTGCCTCCAGTGCACCCCATTCCCTTCACCATACCCATGTCTTTTGGGCAGACATCACCCCCGGCCAACGCTTACACACACAGTTTAAGAGGCTGTCCTCCCCTCAACACCCCCATCTAGGACTATCATGCCCCGAGTTTCCCAGACACCTACCTGGACCTTCATGGGACATTCAGTAGCCCTCAAAAAACATCAGTAACTTTACTGGAGTAACCACCAGCTTAGTGAGGAATTGACCTTTCACCTGACCTATTCAAGATTATTAACCCAAAGCCACAACTTTAAAAACTCAATTCAGCCCTGGCCGGGTGACTCAGTTAGCTGGATCATTGTTGCATACACCAACAGGTTGCAAGTTCAGTTCCTAGTCAGGGCACGTACCTAGGTCGAGGGTTCAATCCTCGCTCGGGGCATGTATGTGAGGCAACCAATCAATGTGTCCCTCTCACATAGATCTCTCTCTCCGCCCCCTTCCTCTCTTCCTAAACTAAACAGAAACATATCTTTGGGTGAGGATTTAAAAAATAAAATATAAAAATTAAAAATTAAAAATCAATTCAATCCTAAATTTGAGAGAAGGAAGGGCCTACCCGGGCAAGGTATGCAGGTACCTACGTCAAGTTTCATCACTGGAGGTCGCCTACTCAGACTCTGAACGGGCAGGAGAATGGCCCTGAGGGAGAAGTGGGCCCCAGCCTCAGCTCTGCCCCCACATGCAGCTTGACTTTAAGCAAATGCCTTCCACAGTCAGCCTGAGGCTCATTTCTTAGCCCAAGGAGGGGCCAACAGATCTCCGAAAGGACGTTCCCCTGCCAGCTCCGTGTTCTTTGGATCCTGAATCACCCAGACTGTGAGCCTGTCTCCCTGTTGAACCCTCTACAGGGGCTTTGATGTCAACTTCCATTGTCCCATTGTCCTTCCTCCCTCTGAGGTCTTCGATCCACATGGTGCCTTCAGCATCTCCCTCCACAGAACCATCTCCCAGGAAGTGATGGGGGGCTGCAGGTGAGTCGTGACATAGCTGTAACCTCAGGAAATAGGTGACTTGTCTCAACCACCATCTTTCTCAAGGATACAATCTTTGATTTTAAAACAAAATGAAGTGGAGGATGTGAATGTGACTTGGAAACTGGGAGCGTTATAGTAATGCTTTTAGAGTTATTTGTATCTTGACTTATCTAATCCCCCTCTTAAGGGCAAGAACCCTGATTCATTCATCTTTGAATCCCTCCTATAGCATCTAGAGCCATTCCTGGTGCATGATATGAAAGCAAAAGACATTTGTTCAGTGAACGATTGGTTGAGGGGGTAGGAGGATGCATGAGTGGATGGATGGATGGATGGATGGATGGATGGACGGACGGAGGTATGGATGGGTGGAAGTATGGATGGATGAATGGGTGCATGTAGGGATGAAGATGGATGGCTGCATGGATGGAGGGATGGATGCATGGGTGGATGCATGGATGCACGGATCCGTGGCTGAGAGGGCACAACAGGCATGCTGGCAGGCAGAGGATGAAGGAGCATTGGCTGCCAAACCCAGTGAGTGGATGGCCCTCCTGCAGACAAGGCCGGGCAGTTGGGCCCAGTTAAAAACATTGAACAGCATTCTGGTGTTCAACAACCAATAAGGAATATTTGTCATTAAATCCATACCAAAAACTCCTGGTAGAGCACCTCTTTGCACAGAGCGGGGCTACCCAACACCTTCACTGTCTAGGGCCATGATCATTTCCCTCATCAGCTCTTCAAATCAAGTTCACCAGCCACAATCATGAGACACAAGAACAAGCAACTTGAACAGGGGATGGGGCCTGGGGCCCAGCCCCCACCAGCCTCCTGTGGTAGCCAGTCCCCAGCACCCATGTGGAAAGACCCGAGTGGAACCCATACTGGTGGCTTCTGGACCAGGCCTGATTCCCCAATCTGAGCCCCAGTCTTCTGAATAGGCTGACCTCTGGGGGCCCTTCCAGCTCTAGCACTGCGTGTGCTGTGGGTACTTCAGATCTCTGATGCTTATAGCGACTACGGTCAAAGCACTCACCAGACTGGAGGCCAGGGAAGGCCACACACCACAGAGGTCTTCTGAGCCTTCCAGTGCTATGTACAGTAAAGACACGTTGCTCAAAGCGTGGTCCAGATCAGCAGCATGAGCACCCCATGGGAGCTTTTTGGAAATGCAGAATCTCAGGTATCCACCGTAGACCAACTAGATCAGAATCCGCCCCACCTTCCAGGGCATGCGTGTCCGCACTGAAGTGTGAGAGGCAGGGTTTCAGGCGCTCTGATCCCTGGAGGGGGCAGCTGTGGGGAAGTGGAGAAGGCCTGGGTTGAGTCTTGGAAGCAAGCCACCTCTGCGCCTCACTAGCTCGTGGCCACAGAACTTTATGCCTGTCTGCGCTGGGGGGCTTTGCATCTGTAAAGTGAGAGATAATGCTTGACTTCCACACATCAAATACCAGTCAGGAATGAGTTCCTCTAATTGACTCATTAAAAGTCAGGTGCCCAGGTAACAGAGGTGCCCACTGCAGCCCTGTTTATGAGAGCTGCAAAACTGGACGCAGCCTAAATGTTAGCTGGAGGGAGATTACCACAATCACGGGGACACACCCAAACCATATGGGACAGCGCCATTAAGAAGGATAAACAAGGACGTGCATGTGATCTATCACTAAGTGAAAAGAGCAGGACTGCAGCGCAATGTGTGTGTGTGTGATACCGGTCGTGTAAAAAAGAAAAAAAAAACCCATTCACACATATATGTTTATGTATGGATGGAAAAGTCTAAAAGTGTACAACCCAAACTTCTAGTAAACCAGGAGACACAGGGGACTGAATTGGGGGCGAAGAAGAGAATTTCGCCTTCTCAATATTGTTTCAATTATTAAAATTGATCAGGAAAAAAATAACATGCCGTGTAAATCTGAGGTATGATGACGATCGTCACCGACGGAGCGGAAGCGTGATGCTGAGGGCCTTACCCACGAGAGAGAACACATCCAAAGGCAGGTTTCTCTCTTCGGCGTTAGGAGCCTCCACAGGACCAGACACTGGGGCCACGGGGACACTGTGAGGCTCCAGGAGATTCTCAAACTCAGTTCCTTGAGGCAGGTGTGTAGCTGTTTCAGTGAAATAACTCACGGAGGGTAGAATGTTTTCAAATGTAAATGGGCTAAGTGTCATACAGGTTAAAATGGTATCTGATTTAGAACAGAATTATAGTCTCGTGCTCAGTCACTTTGAGTTGAATATCTCTGTATCCCCTGGGGCTCCACAAAGTGCTGACTCCCACCGCTGCAGACAGCAGCTGAGGGAGGGTTGCAAAGGTGTGTGGGTGGTGCAAGGTGAGGGTGGCTGTGGGATCAGAGGGCACTACAAGAGAGTATTGTGCCCGTGCAGCTGGGAAGTAGCCCCAGGAGAGGACAGGCACTCTGAAGACCCCTGCCTCTGCCCAGCACTGCCCAGGAAATCATTCTATGTGGTTCATCAAAGAAGGGAAGATAGAGGTAGGTGTCTGGGGGCACCTAATACTATCTAATCGCAGCACCATTGCACCCACTCACACCTGCGTGAAAGACTGAGGCTGTTGGGAGAGCGGAGCCCAAGGGGAAGCTAGGACTCAGGGTCTTTGAGGGAGCCCACCCTTGATCCAGGGCCTCTGTGGTCCACAACCTGAAGACGAGTGTAGAGGGTCAAGGGCTCCAGCCTGATGAGGCGGGAATTAGGCACGGGGCACAGACAGAGAAGTGGGAGGTGAGGCCTAGGAGGGCAAGGGAGTCAGGAGCAGGGTCAGCACCTGCAAGCAGAAGGGAAACCCGGAGACCGGAGCGCTCGCTAACTGCCTGGCACATAGTAGGTATACCCTCCTTAACCCCGCTGCTCCCGGGCCTCCACCGTCCTGCCACTTGTCAGCGATCAAAGAGATGCCTCATGTCCAGGGATGGGTGAGCCCTGAACTCCCCTAGAGAAAGGAGCACCGTCTACCCAAAAGGAAAGGACCAGCTGGGGCCCTGGGAGCCATCCTACCAGGACCCACTTCCAAGTCATTTCCACACATTTCATCTTGTGTAGGGTTGCCAGGTAAAATGCAGATGAAATATTGCATGAGGTGCACTTATACTAAATAATTACTGGTGATTTATTTGAAATTCAAATTTAACTAGGCATCCTGTTTGGTTTTATGCTGTTTTATTGTGTGTTTGTCTGCTTGCTTGAGAAGTCTGACCAATGTAATCCCAGAACAATCTTCGGATGATCAAGCAGCAAGGATGTCACTACCCCTACACTGAGAGGGGGAAAGTGAGCTCCAGGACTTGCTACTATGTCACATTCCCAGAGCTGGTGAGCGGTGGTGCCAGAAGAAGACCTCACTTCCTCCAATCCCTAGCCTGTCCTTCTCCCCACACCGACAGCTCTCCAGCAGCAAAACCACCCAAGGAGCTGTCGGTGTGGGGAAAATGGAAAATGACTGAAGAAACGTGCGAGGATGCACCCTAACTGAGAGACCCCTGGGGGCAGTGGGGGCGGGGACCGGAGACTGTTTTGTTTCACAGACTCTCACGCAGCTCAACTGGTTCCTCAAGAGAGTGCACGTCTTTTGTGATTTTAAAACTAAGACAATGCTCCACACTGGGAGGGAGCAGGAGATGGGTTCAGGGAAGAGTGGGACCCAGCACAAGGGAATGAGCTAAGCAAAGTATCTAAGTCACTCTAGAAGTTTCTCACACAGCCAGGAACCCAGCTCGAGAAAGTAATCAGATATAGAAACAAAGATTCCCTTATGTGCGGCTTGTACAAACTACGCTTTCAAAAAATGCTGAATGTTATGGGGAAAATACTCACGATGCTCAAAAGGAAAGGATAGCGAAGTGACTGTGCGATACTGATCCACGCCTGCACCATGCCGGCGCTTTGTAACTCACTGCTGAGAATCAAAGGTCTGCTCCCTGCCTCTGCAGCACTCTGCCCACCTGACTCATTCTGCCCCTGCAGGTGGTTCTAGGGAAAAGAACGGCTGGGAGGAAAGGGGAAGCCACGGGAGAGCAAGGGCACCTCCCAGGCAAATGCTCACCGGCATGTGACTTCCTCTGACTTGGAAGAGAACAGAGCTCTGTGGCTCTATGGAAATCACTATGCAAATGAAATGGAAAGCAGGGCCTTGGAGAAGGCCAGCCCCACAGTACACCCCTAAAGACCCCCTCTTGGAAACCCAGTTACAGCCAAACAGGTTAGCACCACCGCAAGTAAGTCAATCAGAGTATTCTCCACCAGCTGACAAAGTAGCAAAAAGCTTTCCCACGTCACTCTGCCCGGGGCCACCATCTTGGATTTAGAGTCTAGGAGGCCCTTGTACTTCAGGAGAAGAACAATGACTAGGTGGTCTGTAATCACTTTAGCCTGGGGTCTAGTGGCAGCTGGAAAGAATAGGAGACAGAATAGACCAGCTTGCAAGGCTGAGAGCAGGTTGACCCCTGAGGTCTCCCCTCTTTGGTGTCTCTTTCCCCTCTGACCCCAAAGTGCCAAAAGCCCCTCTTACGGGCTCCCTCCAGAGGTCTGTTTAGCTGAAATTCCCTCTCTCTTAATTCGTCCTTTCATCCAAACTTCCAGCTTCTCAATGGGCAAGACTTGACTGCATATTAAGTAGAAAGAAAAGTGATCAGATTAATTCACATGAAAGTGCAAGAAACCCATGAACTGATGCCTGTGAGCCACAGGAAATGGGCAAGCCGTGAAGAACGTCTTGGCTCCTGCCCCCTACTGGGCTTTGGGACTCCCACGTCCCCCGAGAGGTTGAAAAGAGAGCACGTGAGGTTCTCCTGGATAACTCCCACCACCGAGAAAGGAGACTTCTTCCTGGGCTGCCTCAGTGACCGTCGCAGGCCTGAGCCCTGAGAAGAGGCTCATGGGGCAATTACATCAGCACAGGACGCCTTTGTTTTGAGCTGGGACTGGTTTTCCCACAAGCGACTGAAATAAATTAGAGCGTTTTCAACGAGGGCGGTTGAAAGCGGCACTCTTGGAAAAATCTCAGCAGCTGCTCTTTATTGGATTATAACTAGGAGCAAAACACCCCAAACCACACAATCGCCTGCAAAGGGGGGAAAAATCAAATCAAATACAACATTGTTGTAGGCTCTGGAAAATGTTTCCCCAGGAAAACCAGCCTGGGAACCTGGTCAATGTTCTCCAGCTCGGCTGCCCGGGAGGCAGACACTGCTCCTCGGGGGTCAGATACAGTTTGTCTACACACAGGCGGCCAGAGACACCGACAGACAGCCACACACAGGCAGGCTGCTGGAGACGGGACAGGCGCCCCTGTGCAGGCCGCCACCACACGGGTGCACAGAGGTCCCAGGAGGAGGTCCTACCTGCAGGGGGCAGCCTAGGCCAGGACCGAGACACGCTGGGCCCTCTCGGCCAAGAGGGCCTGAAAAATAGGCGACACCACCCTGCTTGTGGTTTCCCTGGAAGCCCAGGAGGGCGTTAAATCCATTGTCAGCATCCAGTTCAGCAGATGGCTTCGGATGGAAAGAGGGAGCACATGGCCGGGAGACCAGAAAGCTGGGTCATCCTAACTCTGCCACCACCTGGTTCTATATGCAAAAGCAATCCCTTTGCCTATCTCTGAGCCTCTGTCCTCTCATCCATAAAATGGGTATTATCACGCTTGTCCTCCCTCTCTCCAGGATGGTGGTGGGGGCTGTTCATAAGGCTCAAAAGAGAAGCAAAAGGGGAGAGACTGAGAGCAGCGACTGTTTGGTGGGGGCGGGATGGACTGGGAAGGACTGAACTGATGCAAATTCCTTGAATATAAGCATTTGTCAAAATTAATCAAACTATACATTTAAGATCTGTGCATGCCACTATATTTAAATTATACCCTAATATTTAAAAACAAGAAGTAGCCCTGGCCGGTGTGGCTCAGTTGGTTGGAGCGTCAACTTATAACCAAAAGGTTGCAGGTTCGATCCCTGGTCCAGGTGCATAGGATCCCAGGTCCCAGAATGAATGGGGGCAACAAATTGATGTTTCTCTCTCTCTTTTCCTGTCTCTTTTCCTCTCTCTAAAAGCAATGAAAAAGATGTCCTTGAGTGAGGATAAGAGAGAGAGAGAGAGGAAGGAAGGAAGGAAGGAAGGAAGGAAGGAAGGAAGGAAGGAAGGAAGGAAGGAAGGAAGGAAGGAAGCAGAGCTAAAGCACTGAACCACTGAAAGCTGCTACTCTGGCCATAAAGGAAGCTCCAGCAGCCCGCTGTGCATAGGAAGCTCAAGCAAATAAAGTCTCACTTTGCCCTCAGATAGGAGATTATTTTGAAGTTCAGGTTCAATAGTTTCAGAAAACACATATGTTTGTGTCTAGTTCTAAACCGGCTTGGTAGGTATTTAAGAAAAAAAACATTAGTTCAATTCAGAGTTCAGTCAGAAAATAATATTTGGATTCAGTTTTGGGTTCAGTGAATCAGGGCAGTGTTTTCCAATTTGGGGGTCATGGTTTGGTTCAGTTCAAGTCCTTGTTAGAACAGCCCGGCATGGGGCTCGGCCCCTGGGACACAGCCAGCCTGGTCCACCAGCCATTGTCCACACACTTTCAGCCCTTCCAGCTCAGCGTCGGTCAAGGCAGCCCTTTCCAGCCTCTCTTGTGCTTCCCAAAAAAGAGGAACCAGAACTTGAGAGGGAAAAAAAGTCAAGCCCAGGTCCACACACGGGTGAAAGGCAGGAGTTGGTCCCTGAGAGGCTGTCACCCACCAGGAGGAAGAGTAACTAATCATGACGTCTGGCAGCTCATGCCCTGGTGACTGGGTGGGTGGGAGTATCTGTGCCCTTCTGCAGGCGACAGAACCTACTGCCCTAGTCAAGAGTGGAGTCTGTGCCCACAGTCAGGTCTACACAAGCAGTAGGAGGTATGAGAAGTCCTTCCAGAACACGCCAAGCACAGGGTTGCCTCATTTCAGGCCCCCAGTGCACCCTTTGTCCCATTAGTCACAGCAGACGCACGTGTAGTGTCATGGCTTTCTTCTTCAGGCTTGACATTTCTACTTAGGACTAAGGCTCACAAATTCTATTCCCAAGACTCCCAGTAAGAGCAGGCATGCTGGGTGGAAGACAGGGCTCAGACCTATTCATGGAGGTTTCCGGGACCAGCATTTATATGGTACGGGAGTGATATCAGGGGAGCCTACAAAAGCAGGGGTGTCCTCCCCACCTGCCCTCTCTGGCTGCCCCCTCTTCAACCTTGCTCATCCCGTCCTGGCCTCAGCCACAGAACAATGCGCAGAATCCCAGGCCTCTACCTTCTGACCCACCTCATTCCCCAGGTCCCCAACTTGCGCCCTACGCTCCAGGTAGCCTGGAGATTTTAGGTCTCTGTGTGTTTGTACATGTGATTCCTTTGCTCGGGAGGCTCTTCCTCCTCTTTGTCCTCCTGCATAATTTCCGCTGGGTGCTTCCAGGTAGATCGACCACCCTGTGCACAAGCGGGGACAGGCGTAGAGAGCATCACCCAGGTCTCAGGCACCTCCAGCTTCACTCCTGCACCCACTTATGCCTGGCACTCCCCTCCTTACTGGCGAATTCTCTCCCAAAGGGTTCCTCAGTCCCAGACACAAGCAGGCTTCTGTCAATGGTCCCATGTTCAGTCTCTGCACTGCACAAAGGCATCCAGCGGAGGTTGCTAGTCTAGTCGGGCCTGAAGTCCTCTTGCCAACCTCTGCTGCTGAGACCTGTGTCCATCCCCCGGGGGCACGTTCCTTCCCACCCAGGAAAGCAGAGCAGCCCTGCTCCACAGACAACGTGCGGAACCCAGGAGCGGACCCTTGAGACCTTGAGCAGCTGTCTTGATAAGCTTGTCACTCGTTCCGGCCACAGTGACTTGCTCTCGCAGGCAGGAAGACAAAGCCAAAACTCATCTCTGTGACGCTAGTCCTGAGCACAGCACCCAGCATGGGCTGACAAGTGTTGGTTTTACCGAATGGACTGAGGACCATGTGAATCATTTCACTTGGGTTTTTATGCTCAGATTGAGTGTTTTTCCAGCTTCTCTGTCAGAACCTGACCACCTTTCATGATGGGTTTGGGGGCAGGAGGGTGGTCGCCAGTGGTGTCCCTGCCTGCCCCCCAAGGGAGATCACAGTGAACTTCCTTCCGGATCGGCGTCCTCCTGCCCACCTGGCCCCCACCCAGCTTAGCCAGAGGAACGGTCCCTGGGCTGCCACACCCAGGTCCTGAGCTCAAAGGGCTTGGGGCTTTTATTCTTATACTAAAAGACATTCGAAGGCCTCGGCTGCATAGGAAGTAGATGAAGTTACCAGGGCCTTCTGTGTGGTGTGCCCCTCTCCAACTGGTGTTATCTGGTGTCACCCCCCAAGCCCCGTCAGCCGCAAACATGCGGCTCAGCCTGGCCCAGCACAGGCTTTTCTGCAGCCTGAGCCCTGACCGCTGGTCCGCACAAGCCCCATCTCCCCCACTTTCCAATATGCTGCTTTCCTCAGAACTCCAAGCCCTGGGGGAGCTCCTGGGCTACTGCCCCAGCTCAGGCAACCACCGCGGTGCACATTGTAATTATCTATGCCCACTACCCACAGCTGCCTACTGTTTGGCCTCACAGATTTGCCGGCGAAAGTCACTTCTCAGCTCCCAGCTTCAAAAGCATCCAGGAGAAAGTGGAGTGCAACAGGAAGAACACAAGTTAAGCGGATTTTCCTTCCTATGTCAGCTCTTCCCTTCCCATCCTGAGGCTTTGGGCAGCTTGTTTAGCCTCTTTGACCCTCTGTTTCTTCTTCTACACAAGAGGAATGATAACACTGCTACCAATGACGGTTAAATGAGATAATACTGAAAAGTGGCTGGTACCCGATTAGGATGACCAAGTTGTTTCGAGCTGCCCTGGGCTTTCCAAGGTTAAGCTCCAAAGTCTTGCATTCTGGGAACCTCTCAAATGTTGGGCAAATGGGACAACTGGTCACCATATATATATATAACTCTGATCAGGTGAGCTCTTCTTTTTCTCCTGCTTTCAGAGGAATAACCAAAAACCTGATACCTTAGTACGGCCTCTGGAGTAAAGAAAAACAGACTGGGAAGAAGATGGACTTGGTTTGCCAGACCCAGCCTGGGGTGAATTTCCCTTCAAGTTATCCCATCCCCCTTCTGAATTACAAAGTCCGTAAGGGCTGAGTCCCACGTCCCAGCCAGACCGGGGAGGGAGGACACAGCCCAGCAAACCTGCAAGGGGTTCCTTTCCGACTGCACTTTCCTAGCCTCCTGGGAGAAGTAAGAATGGAGAATTCGGTCCTTTTCTTCGGCAGGGGTGAAGCGGGGGTGGGAGGCGGTGGTTCTGTCATTTATATGGCAAACCCTGTGAGATGGGCACAGAGCGATTTGTCGGCACTGCAGTCGGTCCTCTAGGGCAGCAGCGACACCTGCTGGCCGGGGCCGCCGTGCTCCGCGCTCGGTAGGCGCAGACGCGGCCGCTATCGGGATTTCCGGGGCGGGGAGCGGGGAATAGGCTGCTGTTTGCTGCCCCAAGGAGCCTGTCCGAGACCTTGGCTGACCGCAGAGGGGAAAGCTCGGCCCCCCAACACTCCAGCCCTGGTGCAGGAGCGGGGTTCCGCGAAGCCTGGGGCAAGAGCGCCCCGGCCAGGCAGCTAGGCTGGAGATGCTCGCTGAGCTGAAGCCTCTGCGTCCCTGGGGAGCGAAGGACCAAGGGCCACGCCTCCGTCCTCTCGGGAGCTTGGCCCCCCAACCGCTTGGAAGGACAGAAAGGAGGAGGGGTCTGGACGGAGCTGAGGGGCCGCACCCGCAGGCGCACCGGCGGCCTTGCAGCCGTAAACACCTTCTCCCCGATTTACCCATTTCCTCTTCGGAGTTCCTCAAGTGCCCCAAGAACACACCGTTTCTCTCCTAACACTTCTTAATTGAGCTTAAAAATCAGCACTTTCTTTAAATCTTCATTTTCTCTTTCAATTCCAGCACTAATCGGTAATTTTTTCTTCAGGGTTTTCTCCAGAAATTAATATTTGGGCAGGTTATGAGCACGGTGGGGAGGTGCCTCCCAGGGCGCAACCGCCGGGTTGAGGTGGGGACACCCCGCCCGTGAGCTGCTTTCCCTGGGGGCCAGTTGACCGTTCCCAGCACTCCAACCTCAACAGCAACTATTCAAACTGAGGCCTCAGCAAAATCACAGGCCATCGCAAGCCTCTAGGGCCAATGATCTCTATATAGTGTGCTGTTCCCATTGGACAGATGGGGAAACTGAGGCTGGGAAAAGGACCGTGCTTTACCACTGCTGTATACCACACTTCAGGCTCCTGGAAGAAGTCGTTGACATGCTTGGGAATGCCCCGGATCAAAGTGAAAAACTGAACACAACCTTAAATGTTTCTCCCTAGGGGACTGGTTAGGTTAAGTCATGCATATCCGCTCAGTGGAATATTAAGGAAACTATGCTCACCTTAAAAAACAGGAGCAACATATACGCGCATAGACAGATATGTAAACATGTATAGTATTACTTTTTTGAGGAAGTTAAATATTTATTAAAGTTATAAAAATAAGTGTTTTAGTCTTCATTTTGGAGCTTGACACTAACTATATGCTACAATCTTCTACACGCACATATTGTGCAGATTACAAAACAATGTACGTGCTTACAGTCCAGGTCCTGCAAAACCTGAGGTGAGTGATTTGAAGAGAGTTTAATAAAAGCATTTCTTTAGAGGGTTTAAGGAAATCAGCAAAAGACGATGAAGCACCCAGCGGCCTGTAACCGTGCCTGGGGTGGATGGGTAAAGGCAGGAGGCAGTTCTGGACTCCAGAGAGGGGAAGCCGTCTGAGAGGGGCCCTGCCCCACAACAGACGGCTGCAGTCAGGAGCACCCTGGAGAGGGAGCCAGCCAGGGAATGAATATCCCTGCCCACCTCCCATCCCCTGCAGGGCAGAGCAAGGTGGAAGGCGGACCTGGAGCAGTGCCCACAGAAGAGACCCTCACAGGTTGTAAACACATGAAAATGCCCAAAAGGATACAAACCGGCGTGTTGAGAGTATTGGGAGGGCGGGGGAATGACGCTTTAACCTCTTACTTCCTATGCCCCTATATTTGAATTTTTAACAAGTACCATATAGGAAATGTATAATCATCAATAATAATTGAAACATTTTACTTTGGAAATAGCAAATAGAATTCAGTGAGCTCTGGGGGCAAGAACTGTGTGGGAGGAGGGTCACCTCCTTCAAGGGGTCCCGCCTGTCTTCCACTCTAACCACCCTCATCCCTCCCCTGCTCAGAGCTCCAGGCTGAAGGACTGTAGCTCATATGGGGTTGGTCCGGACTGGGCCACTTAAACGAGGCGTGTTTATCCACAGGTAGACAGCCGCCACCTTAATGTCCTTGCCAACAGCCCAGCACCCGGCACAAAAGAGGTGCCCAGGAAATAAGCCATCATGACAGACTGAGCCCCATGTCTCGCCAGCAGGGTGACCTGGGCTGTGAGTCATTAACGTCGTGTCCTCATCCCTCAGGTGCAGATTGATGGAGATGGTGCTCACCCCCCAGGGCTGCGGTGAATTGGAAACATTCTGCGGAGGGAGAAGCACATGCAAACCCAATGTGTCAGGAGTAACACGCTTGGATTCAAGCACCTTTGCAAATGCTTTTCTTTTCATTATTCAAAAAAAAAAAAGTGTGCTTAAGAAGAGTGATCACTTCTCTTCATTTCCTGCCCTCTCCCTGTTGCAGGGGCACGAGACATTTTATTCAGGGTCGCAGATTCTGTTTCCGTCTGGGGGAGGCGGGCCTCAGGGGAATGGGCCCCCTTTAGGAATTTTTACCGGCTGGGAAATATAATCCAGTGTTTTCCAGCCATCATTTAGCAAAGAGTTGTCATCGGGGTGGTTTCCTCTCGCCCAGCGCTGCCTCCCACCTCACCCCTCCCAGCCCCCGAAGGACCGACTTGGTGACTCTCTTCATAGTTATGAACAAGCAAATCTGCGAAAACTTAGGAGGCCTCGGCTGAACCGAAACGTTTTTTCAAAGAAACACTTTCCAGCCCAAGAAAGGTAATATCCTGGAGGGCTGCCCGCCTTCCTGCAATTAACTAGAATACCACCCAACAGCGCTTTGGTTGGCTACCATTTCCCATGGAAATACCTCAAATGCTTTTCCTCCTGGTGGTTCAGCAGCTAGAGACATGGAAACAGACAGAAGCCCTAAAATGGGACCTTTGTCTCTTTCCTGTTCAAGCCACAGAAGGGCAACAGGGACCAGCAAGCCCTTCCTCCCCACCCACCGCAGCCCAGGAGCCATGGGTGAGGGGTGAGGGGCGAGAAGCCTTGCTCCCAGGTGGGCTCTGGAGGCCAGGCCAGAAAGGGGAGGGGCAGCTGTCTTGAGGAAGGGCTTGGGGTTGAAACTATCCCCAATGTGCTGTCAAGTGCAACCCCAACAGAGAGCCACGAGCTCTGTGATCTTGACTGAGTACATAACTGCACCCTCTCAAGTCCAGACCTCCACTGCCCTATCTGTGAAGTGGGAAAGTCAAACCTCTCAGTGTTGTGGTGGAGATCAAATGAGGGGTTGCTGTGCAAGCTCCCGACACGCAGTACGTGTGCAGTACACTCCAGTTTTCACTGCATTCTTTGAACTGGAGCATTGCCCTCGCCTGCTGCCCCACTGTCTCCTTTTAAAATATAAATGACCCGGGAAGGGATAACCCTGGAGGGTTTCCAGGGAGAGGAAAGGAGGTGGCGATGCCAGGTGGAGGAGGCCAACGGAGACAGAAAAACCAAACTGCAAAGCAGCTAGTCTATCGAATCGGGGCCAATGGCAGAAGGTCCTCCAGGCAAGCTTTGGGGCACTCGAGCCCCCTAGACAGCTAGAAAATGTCCCCTTTGATACAAGGTCAGCCAGAGCCCCCTCTTGCCCCTTGGCCTGGTGGTCTGCACGTGCTATTAGACTTTTACCCCTAACAGGGCCCCAAAGAGGAACAGTGTGCAGGGCACATCCCTCCAGCTCCCAGCCTGCCCTGCACCCAGCTCCAGGGCCTAGCACATACCCCCTGCCTCCTCCCAGACTGTCCTCTCTACTGGTCTGCAGCCACTAGAGGCTGGGCTGTTGGCGCTGGGCAGCTCATCTCCACGAGGCAGACCCTTGTCCCCCGCCCCCCACCCCACTCCACGCCTTTCAGCCTGACTAGCCCTGGGAGGAGCCCACGCCCCAGTGATCTGCCCAGCTGCGGTGTTCGTACCTGAAATTACACCATTTCTCTAAGCGGGGCATCTGTCATTTTGAAAACGTTCAAACCATGGAAGAAATAAGATAAAGAGTAAAAGGGAAGGGGGGTGCTTTGCTGTTGTTTTACAGGGAGCATGGAGACATAGGGCGAAATCATTTGATTTCGTGATTCTGACTTGGTTTTGCTCAGTGAATCATTTCATTCAGTATTATCTCATCATTTTGGGAGTAGGGCAATGTATAAACTGGTTATGTAATACCAAGTTGTGTGTTAAATTTACATGTATAATTTTGTCAGAAAATAATAATAAATTTGCTCATAGAATTTTATTTTTTACTTTTGTGCATGAGAAAAACCGGCTATAAGCTGCTAAACCTTTATAAATCTAGCGTCTTGACGTTTGTTAGTTTCTGAAAAAGTTAAAATCACAACAAAAGAAGAAATGTTTGCCATTACGGAGCAGAGCTCTGGATAATCATGTCCTTCGGACATCTTCCGGGACGGGGCAATTCTGAGCCCCAGGCCAAAAGGAAAGAGCTGAGGCTGAGCGAGAGGAAGAGCGCCGCACGCCCGTCCCCCACCTACCTCACTGCACACACAGTCAAGGGCGGGGAATGCCGGCGGCGGGGAATGCCTGCGGGCGTCCCGGAGCCGAAAAGCGGGCAAGGGGACAGTGGTATTGGGGGTGGGAGCCCCCACGGGGCACAGAAATCAGAGTGAGGAATTGTGAAAATAAAATGTACCTAATTTGCAATTTTGTGAAAGAATGCCACTGGTGCCAAATGACATTTAATAGATGTATTTATGCTCATTATTTTTTTAATATTATATCACACAATTGAATCTTTCAAAAACGTTTTAGATGACCCAAGTTTCCTCTTTCTGAGAACTTTTTAACTCAATGCAAATAAGTATAAAGAGCCCTGGCAGGGTGGCTCAGTTGGTTGGAGCATCATCCCATACGCAAATGTTGCGGGTTTGATCGCCAGTCTGGGCACATATGGGAGGTAATCAATCGATGTTTCTCTCTGTCTCCGTCTCTCTCTCTCTCTCTCTCTCTCTCTCTCTCTCTCTCTCTCTCTCTTCCTCCCTCCCTCCCTTGCTCTCTCTCTCTCAAATCAATAAACATATTCTCAATGAGTATTAAAAAAAAGAGTGTAAAGAATAATAACAAGCACTCATGTTCATACCACCCTAAATCGAGTTGTTTCTTTTCAGGGAACACAATTTATGAGATATGAACCGCTATGATCATGCCTATTCGGCTTTTGTGACAGACCCATGACAACAGAGCTGTATTTGGGTAGTGCTCAAATTGGTTGGCAAAAAGTTGAAGTTCTTAGAGAGTAGTTAGCAAATAGCCCTCGCCCAGGACCCTTCTGGGGGAGTCCTGCACCAGCACTAAAGAGTTAGCACTTGGCACAGCCCAGGGCCCTCTGGACCTAGGTTCTGACCCACCAGCCCTCTGAAGCTCCCGAGTGCAAGATTCCATCTCTATATGCTTCCTTGGCCACAGCAGCCTGGCCTCCTTGGCAGTGGCGGTGGCATCCAGCATGGAAACAATCGGTCCCACTCCCAAAGGCTGCCGCTGCCCCCCTCCCACTGCCACTCCTGTGGAGTCGCCCTCACATGGCCACATGTAGGAACTGCAGGCTCTGCAGAGCTGATAACTGAGAGGCAATACAGGAGTGCACCCATGGGGCAGGAGGAAGGGAATCCACCCTATCTGCTGGGGCAGTTCAGGGCCAGAGGTCCCCTCTGGTGTAGGTCCCTCTGGTGTAGGTCCCTCTGTCCACAGTCCCTGCTGAATTTCACCTCCTTTCGTGGAGAACGTATGAAAACCCCTGAAGCTGCTGCCCATCACTGGCATTAACCATCTTATTTTAATTAATGAAAATGAGAGCTGATACTCACATAGTGCTTGCTCACTGCCAGGCACTATTTTATATGTATTATATACCTCACTAAGTACCATCAATATCATCATCATTCCCATTTTTACAGACAAGGAATCTAAAAACAGATACTTAGAGCAGCACAGCCCAGGACTCAAAACAGGCCATCTAGCCAGAGTGCGTGCACTTAGCGATCCTGCCGCACCACCTCCAGTCACCCAAAAGATTATACTTGACCTATCTAAACATGACATTGCAAGGAACGATTTTCAACAATTTAGTCAATAATAGAGATATGCAATACATGGAAAGCTCAGATGATTTTGTATAAAGCATGGAAAATGTTAAATTTACTTGATGTTGCTTTAGCAGAATCTGAGAAGAGATCAACACCATTTATAATATTATTGACATTCAGAAAGATTTTTCCACTTATTTAGATTACAAGTTACCTAATGACTATAACTTAATAGGAAAATTCTTGAAAGAGTTTGAGGCCACTTCCTGTGTCAAGTCCTGGCCCTGGTAGGTCCACCAGTTACCAAGGGTCAGCCACTTCAAACAACAGCTTATACCGGCAACTCCTTAACATGAATAAATAATTAGGAAATTATCAGATTTAGTGCATGAATTGTGCTACACACAATGAGTTGTTTAGTGAATGAGTTGTGCTACAACTTAGAGAATATTTTTTTAATTTTTGATGTCTATATTGAACTGTGTCATTTATATAATTACTCCAGGTAAATATTTGAATATCAACTCCTGTCCTTACCCAGTAAATAAGTGGGATAGATTTTCATAAATGCTACCTTGCTAAGTGTATCATTTGGCATCCCATTTTTTCTCGGCTGCTCCTTTTAATTGCTACCCAGCAATTTCTCTTGCAAACCTCCTACGTTCTATTTATCCTTCCCCCTTCTCATGGACATTCAGGCTGTTTCCAACTGTATACACTTCTTGTGCACAGTTCGAAGAGTTTCTCTTGGGTCTGAATGTTGAAATAGAATCATTGGACCACACACTACACAGGTTTTCCACTTTACTAGATTCCAACAAGCTACTCTCTCCCACCATTCGTGTGTGAGATTACCATTTTTCTTTTTATCCTCATCAATACTTGATATCGGTAGACTTTCCTTTTTTAACCTGATGAGTGAAAATAATATCTTAATGTTGTTTTAATCTTTAGTTCCCTGATTACTGGTGTGGTTGGGCATCTTTGTGTACATGTATTAGTCATTAAGATTTCCTCTTCTACAAACTGTCTGCTCATAATTTTTTTATCAAGCCATTCGTGTTTTCTTTAATTTAATTATCAGAAGAGTTCTTCACAAAGTCTGGTTAGCAATCCTTTGTCTCTATATATGTCACAAATAGTGTTTCTTACCTTTCATTTTTTTGTGACGTCTCTGGTGATCCTAACAATGAAATCAAATTGATTGTTCTTTCCCTCTGAGGGTGGAGAGTGGGGGTGTGAATCTTTTTTCTGAGCACCTTTCCTGCCCAAGATCTTAAAGATAGTTTCATATTTTTTTCTAACAGTTTCAGGACTTTTTATATGTTACTTTCTTACAGTATCTGAAATGTACTTTTGTGTATGCTATGAGGTAGGGAGATAAGACAAGGACACAGAGAAGAGAATTTAAGAGGCAAGATGGCAACCACTAAAAATAATATTGCAGAAAAAATTTTATAACATAAAAAGATTTTTCATATAATACTACATTTATTAAAATCCAATTACAAAACTGCACTGTAATTGTATTTTTATTAAACAATATGTATGTTTTTGAAGGATATATCCAGATTATCCTAGGACTCCTCCTCCCTCGTGGTAGTCCTTCCTCTCTCATCAGTGTCTCCTCCCCCTACCCCACCTTCTCCCAGGACTGGCCTTTTCTAGTCCCTCAGAGGTAAGACTGTTCCCTCAAGACTCATCCTTTGACCTTTGGTCAGTAGTGGGATGTCCCTAGCCAGCAGACAGCCTAGCTCTGACTTTGAAGTTATCGCTAACACCAGCCCCTCTTCACTCAGTATATTTGATACTCAGAGTGAATCATATTTTAACACAACTTACTCTTTACATAATAAAAAAATCACTGAGCTAATTTTACAATTACACAAAAATATTACAACTCACCATTTGTATTTTTTCCGTTTAAATTTTGAATGCAAATAAAAACTCCAAGTGATCACATAGAATGACAGAATTAAGTAACTCAAATTCTGGTTTTCTCTTCTTTATAAATATTGTACTATCATTGTTTATTTCAAACCCGTTGTTTACGCCCAGGAGCACTTCACCAAGGGTTGGAGATGTGATGCGCTCGCCAAGCCTGCCTGGTGTGGGATAGCCATGAACTCCTCCCAGTGAACGCGTGCAGACTGAGTTGCCATGTGTAGGGGCCGACTGTGTAACTGGATGCTCTCCGAGTTCACTTCCACATAGACTATAATGTTTATTTATTAAGGAATTAAAACAAGCTGTTTTGAAGCTTACGTGTATATTAAAACAACAGTAACCATAGCAATTGTTTAGGACTTAAGCCAATAAAACACTTTTTCGAGGAGTATGTTGTCACTGACATGGTCCAGAATCGCTCATTGTTGATGCAGGGTGACCATGAAAAGTTCATTTTACTTGGGGTTTTCTTGGGACAGGGGTCATTCTTTAGTCAATGCACCCCTTTGCTGGACTGCTTCTACCACCACCACCCCCGCATCATCACTCTCCGAAGTCCCAGGTTATGATGAATTAATTACACAGTCAACAGTTTCTCTGCATCTTTGCTTTCACTTCTGTATGGACTGGGGGAAGGAAAATGAGCCTTGGGTACAAGTGGGAGAAGGGACAAACATGGACACACAGAGAACAGCCGTAGCAAAACAGAGAACAATCCAGAGACAAATCAATACTTTGAGGCCCAGCCCTGTACAAGCTCCCCGGCTAGAATCTGCGTGGGATTGCTTCTCTCCCTTGGGACCCAGTGAGAAAAATTAAGACAACCCTCCAAATATTGGAAAGGGCTTCTTACAGGTTGAATTGTATAACCCCCACAAAAGATGTTGAAGTCCTGACCCCCAGTACCTGTGAATTCCTTATTTAGAAACAGGGTCTTAACAGAGGAGGAAGCCGAAATACGTTCCTTAGGGTGGGCCCTAATCTAATATGACTGTGTCCTTTTAAAAGGGGGAAATTTGGACACAGAGACATGCACACGAGGAGAACGCCGTGTGATGATGGAGGCGGCGAGGGTGGTGATGTGTCTACAAGCCAAGGGACGCCAAGGATTGCCAGCAACCACAGAATCTGGGAGAGAGGCCTGGGACCGATTCTCCTCAGAGCCACAACGAGGAAGCAGCCCTGCCAGCACCTTGATCTCAGCCTTCCAGCCTCCAGGACTGCGAGATGATAAACGTCTATTGTTTATGCCACCCAGTCCGCGGTACTCGGTTAATGGCAGCCCTAGGAAACAAACCCAGGATGGGCCAAAGTAGGTTCGAGTTGTTCATGTGGGAAACATACAATAATTAATAAATAATAATACAAAAGTAAACTCTGTGTTCCGCACACTCACAACTGGAAGCCCGCTTTGCCTCACTCTGTACAGATCTGTATGTTATTTCGCGCCCACCCCACCCCCAGCTCCTTCCTCAACCAGCACTCCCAGGCCACCTGCGGGAGTCTCTGCCCCTTGATGAGACTCCATATTTCCCCAAAATTCACCGCTGAACTCAGTTCCCCCAACAGTCCAAACTGAGGTCATTGGTTGTTGGGCCCCAAGGCAGGCAGACTCTCCCATTCATCCTTACGGCACTTTTCATATTGTTATATCCAGCTCATCACTCTGCTTGCTCAGAATACTTTTTGCATCTTTGTAATGCTTTTCAAAATATCAGCTCTCCTACTTGGTTTCAAATCAGCCCCAAATGTAGTAAGTACGCTTTTTAGGTATTTCATACAAGTTCTTGTGTTAAGCAGCCAGGGCTCACTACCAGATGATAACACCACTCCCAACATTCATTGGAGTATTTACCCTCCCCGTTTCTCTCATTTATTCGCATTGGCCCAGCCTCACCAGGCACTACTCCAGTCCTGGCTACACCTACTGAAATTTTAAGTAGTGCATTGGGTGAAATAATCAGCCTCTTTAGGGATATCTTTGCATGTTCAGAAAGTCAGAAATGATCGGACTAAGGCTGGCGTGGCCCTCTCTGGCGTTGGGAGCTAGGCACCTTCTCTTTGGTTCTCCCCCAAGCCCGGCTTCCCTTCTCGGCGTACCTCCTGGCACAGAGGCCATTGGGCCATGCCCCCAGGTCCTGGCACAGTTTCTCAAGCTCCTGGAATTTCCTGAGCCATAGTGATGATAGAAGTGTCTTTTGTTATTCATAACAACCATAATCCCAGTCTATGCTAATAAAGTGACTCTTGGTATTCTAAATAGCTTCAGGATGGGGGTTAGTTGCCAGAGGAACTACCATGGGATGATAGGGTTGGAACTTTCAGCCCAGCTCCCCCACCTCCTGGGAGAGGAAAGGGGCCGAAGGTTGAGTGCAATCACCAATGACTGACGATTTAATCAATTCTGATAACATAATGGAATCTCCATAAAAACCCTAAACAGTGGGGTTCAGAAAGCTCCCAGATTGTGAATGCATCACCTCAGCTCCATGGGGGCAGAAGCTCCTGTGCTTGGGACCCTTCCAGGCCTCACTGTACGTACCTCTTCATCTGGCTTGGCTTTTCGTTAGTATCCTTTATGATAGCCTTTATAATAAACCAGTAACAGGAAGTAAAGACATTTCCTGAGTTCTGTGCTTCAATCTAACAACTTGTCGTTTCTGAGGAGAGAGTCGTGGGAATCCCCAATTTACGGGCAGTCAGAATGACCGGTGATTCGGTCAGAAGCATAGATGGCAAGTTAGGACTGGCGTCTGTGGTGGGGCCGTCACGTGGGACTGAGCCCTTATAAACCTGTGGAACCCGATGCTAAGTCCAGGTCCACAGTCAGGTCCACAGTCAGAGCTGACTGACTTGTAGGACACCTAGTCGGTGTCCGGAGAATCGGTTGGTGTGGGGACACAAAAGCCCACGTATTTGGTGCTGTAAGTGGTGTATGTAAAAACAGTGTGGAAAGAGGGAAGAAGGGATATCTTTGCATGTTCTGAACTTTAGGCTCTTCACCTGTGAAGAGGGGATCTCCCTCTTCTTAAGAACACATGCATTTCTGCTTCCATCTCTCTGGCCGGAACTTAGATACATGGCTCTCTTTATACGGGCTCTGAAAACTGTTCAAGAGTGCTGAGAATGTTCATTAAGAGAGTGTTAGTTATTTCAGAAAAATACAAAACAAGCTTACAGTAGAAAGTTTGGGGCTTGTAGGTTTCCTTTCCTTTCCTAAGAGATGTGGGGTATTTATCTGTAAAGTGTATTAGGCGGGACTAAATTCGGCTGTAACAGAAAACCCCAGAGTCACAGTGGTTTGGTTCTGTTTCCACTTCTGAATGAATTAAGTGACTGGAGGCCTGCCCTGTGCCAGGTACGGTCCTAGACCCTTCGCATTTAATCCTCACAAGACCCTCCCAGTAAAGGAGATCCCCTCTTCACAGGTGAAGAGACTAAAGTTCAGAGAAGGTAGCTAACTTGCCCAAGGTCACACAGCTCCTTCGTAGTAGAGCCCACAGGAGCCCAAAGCTCTTTCCATTCTACTGCCTGCCCCTCAAGGGACAAGTGACACACCTTCACAACGCCGCCACCCTAACCCCACCTTCCACTCCCAGCACCATGAAGGGAGGAGGGACATCACCAGCTAACTGAACAGCTGACAGAAGCCTGTGTTCCCCAGACTGGCTTTCAGAGCCTACATGTTAATGGTTGAAAACTAAAACTGCAATGTTTCCACACTCATCACCACACACTGCTCTTCCTGTTCATATTTTTAAATCCCACAGAGGAACATATTTTGGTTGTGCTTCTGGTTCACCAAGTACAACTAATCAGCACATTCACTCGCTCAGATATAAACCAATGCCAAGGGCATGCGAGGCAAGACACCATGGATTGATGAGTCTGCCAGCGCTCCCAGACGCCAGCCGAGTCCCCTCTTCCTCCGCTGCACCGTGTTTTGGCTCCGAATCTGGTGAGAGGCTCTCTAGTGTCTCTCTCCATGAGCTACAGTCAAGAAATCATGAAGAGCGCGGGTAGTAAGAATGCTTTGCCCGTGTGGGCTCTTGGCTGCTCACAGACCACACTAACCTGACTCTGCAGACAGTCCTGCATGAGAGCGGAACAGCTGCGCTTCACGCAGAGAGGTTCAGAAATATCCAGTATTTGCCCCAAGGGACACAGCCCAAACATAACAGAGGCAGGACTCAAACCCAGGACTTCTGAGAACACAGCTTCTTCTCATTCCCAAGAAATTCTTCTGCCGTGACCCCCCTGTGCCCATTCTCCGCTGACCTGCACGGCAAAAGTAATTGTCTGGTAAGTTCCAGACTTAAGTCTTATCCACTGAAGTGGGCGCCAGGAGCGGGGACTGACAAGGGGAGCTGGTGTTTTGGGCCAGAGGTGCCCAGAAACAAGAGGGAGAGGAAGATACACACAGAGACAGAAACAGAAGACACAGAAAAAAAGCAGAGTAGCTGAGCCGTCCTCTTTGTAGGCAGATGCTTAGGAGACATGGTTCCAAGAAGCTTATGATCTAGCGATGGAACTACTACATGACACAGAGAGAAACCACAAATGAGGTCCAACACACATGAGACCAAATACATGTCAGCACCGCGGGTGACTCAGCAGGACAGCTGAAGCTGGCCTGGCTGGATTTGGACAGCAAAGAGAATGAAGAGGGCCCAGTGGGAGGACGGAGAGAAGACAGGGGAGGCCCCCAGCCGCAGGGTGCGGAGGCCTCCCAAGCGTCAGTGCTGCCACAATTAACCTAATCCACTGATGGGCATTTAGGCTGTGCCCGGCCTGTCAAGCACATAATGCTGCAATGGTTTCCCTTGCATTGCCAGTAGATGTCGGATAAGTCCCCAGATGTGGAAATGCTCGCTCAGAGAGCGTTTTTCGGGCATTCTCATCACATTCTGTATTGCAGGGGTGACTTTTTTCTACCAGGCTCCCGCCGTCTTCACTGGGCTAAGATGGCCCCAGAGGGGTCCTCCCGCGTCTGCCCAGCTCAGCGACATGGCAGTTTGTGCCCTGATGGTGTATTTGAGGAAATGTAGAGAAATTACAGTTTGTAAGCTTAGTCTAACCTTTCCAAATGTACTAGGAAGCCTAGGCAGGTCTGTGAACTCCACACTGGCTCTTAAATAAGGGAACAATCTCTCTTTTATGTGCTGTGGGAAAATGTCCAGGTTTTCAAATAGATTGGCGTTTGCACAGCTAGTTTCAAACTGTGAGGAGGGAGGCCCTGGCTTCTGTGGCTCAGTTGGTTAGAGTGTTGTCCCGTAAACCTAAAGTTTGTGGGTTTGATTCCCAGTCAGGGCACATGCCTGGGTTGCGAGTTCAGTCCCTCAGTCAGGGCACAAACGAGAGGCAACCAATCAGTGTTTTTATCTCACATTGATGTTTCTCTCCCTCTCTCTCTCCCTCCCTTCCCTTCTCTCTAAAAATCAATAAGCATGTCCTCGGGTGACTATTAAAAAAAAAGTGTCCTCTGGCAGTGATCTCCACATCCCGAGGCTGAAGAAGGACAAGTAGGCACAAGATCTGGGCTGAACCATGAAAACCTCGGAAACTTTGCTACCATACTAACCCTGTCTTAACTTGTTGACCCTGACTGCTGACCCTGACTGGGGCACTCTTTCTCTCTCTCACCCAAGTCAGTATGACATAGAAGTTTGCACCTGATATTCACATAGTGTCTGTTAGTTGTGATCGCGGTTGAGATTGAAATACACATATGCTATCAAAGACCAATACTCAGAGAGCTAATTCTCAGGCACTGTTTTACTTGTGTACAACAAGAAGCAATCAGCCGTGTTGACTCAATGAGTCAAAAGAAAAAAAACTTCTTATCAACAGGGGAAAAATGGCAAGGACAAGGCTCTGAACTGTAGGCAGGAAAGGTACAGACACATTTGATATGTGCAAACCCCCACGTAAAATGTTGAGCTAAATCAGAATGCAAATACCTTTGCGTTTTAACATGTCACTTTGCCGAGCTGCCAAACTAAGGTTTTGTTACATAAAATAGCCTGCACTGGGGTTAGTTTCAAACTTGTTAAAATTAAATATCGAAAGCAGTATTACTGGTAAAACTTTATATTCTCATACAGTAAAATATTCACCCCTGTTTTCTTCTAGACATAATAATATACACATTATTAGAAGTGTAGGGTGACATACTTTGTTGGTGGTGGTGGGGAATTTTGTCGTTGCTGTTTTATTTAACTAAATGAGGATTGGAGAAGGTTTTCATCTTCTAAGCCCCATGTGCAATTCAGAATCACGCCGTCTCTCTGGCACACAAGCACACTGCCGTTCGGTGACCACGGGTGTCACCAACTGCCTGGTGTGACATGGAGCAGACCATGAAACTGGGTCACTGGGTCTTCTGACTTTGGAGGGCAGTACATGGCTCATAGCTCCTTGTCCCTCCAGCAGAGGAAATGGGTACTTATTCAAAGCATCACCGGGCAGAAAGGCCCATGTGCCCACCTTTGGCTAGGGAAGACCATGCAGACTTTCAGATCCTTCCAATGCCGTCCAGTTTTGAATTAGAAACAGCTCACGACATCTTAGCAGCCAATGTGTCTTACAACTCTCTCTGACTTTCCAGAATAGCATTGACCAATAGAAGTTTCTCAGTGGTGAAAATGTGACTGGGGGACCGAATGTAAATTTTATTTAAATTTATGTAAACTTATAATTAATTAAATTTGCTCCCTTTAGCTGTATATAGCTAAAGTTCATACTGGGCGGCACAGCTCTGAGAGAACCGGCACCTTTCTGAGCCTTTGTCTCTCTGTGGGTTTCTCTGCCCCTTCGTCAAACTACAAGAAGGGGACCTACAGATATAGCGAGAGCCCTTGTTCTGCCAATCGTCACCCCCTAAGTCCCCCTGCCCTTTCTACCATTCCCCCTTCCACCTAAGTTCTCTAGAGTTTTCTAGGACCAAATATTATTTCTAATAACAGAGCTTTCTCACTCCAGTTATAATCACAAATCCCTCCGGGGAGAAAGTCTTGTAGTGAAACAAATGGCCTATCCAACAGGTTCAGAAAATGACTTTTTAAAAACTCTTTGGAGTGGACTATACAGGGAAATGAAGTAAGTATCAGGTTGGTTTCAGTAAGTTATCACATGTGCCCCATGAGCTTCAGGGCATGTTTTGAGAAGGCTTTTTTCACTGCTCCCAAATAACGGACAAATTGTTGACATAATGAGTGAACGAAGGAAGGGCCGGTTGGCAGCCTTTGGAGCAGGAAGGCCTCTGCAGGGAGGAGAATATTAATCAAGCCTTCCTGAGAGCAGGGGGAAACCAGGAGGGAAACAAGCTTCTCCTTCACGTACAAGGCAGCTCCTGGATCTGTTTCCCAAACTTTAATGTGCATGCACACAACCTGGGGAATCTTGTTAAAATGCAGATTCCCATTCAGCAGGGTTGGGTGATGCTAAAGCCACTGGTGCAGAGACTACACTTCACATAGTGAAGCTCGAGGCCTCACTGCTCCTGAAGTCCACAGACACAGACCACTCAGAACATCTGGCAGTCGGCCACCAGTGCCCTGACTCGGAGCCCTCCCCTGCCTGCCAAGAGCTAGGTTCTCTTAGAATGATCATCTTGGAACTTGTCTCCTAGCAATTCAGCCCTGCTTTATAAACTTGCCTGCTTTCCAAAGTTGCCAGAACCCATCAAATATATAGGACCAAAGCCCTGAGAGATCAGTTATGAGGCACCAGCCTGGGTAAATGCGTCTGCTCTGCAAACTCAAGCTGGCCCAGAAGGGGGCTGCTCTAAGGGCTGGGGGTGGTGGGACACTTAGGAAGTCACTGTTGGCACAAATCTAAGCCCCAGCCTTCTGCCTGTAATTTCATCAGTAATGATGTTGATGTTTTCATTTATTTCTTCTTGTTTTCTACTATAATACCGGAAATTAAAACCAAACAGGTGACTTGAAAAATTAAATTCACACAAGTTTCCCCAGTCTCACCCTCCAGTTCCATTCCCCTCCCCCTGAAAATGACAGCTTCTGCAGGTTAACTTCCCCCAAATCCCTCTGGTTTAGTGCCTGTTCCCATCTGCAGGCTCATCACCGCTGAGACCCCCATCTTCCCACCTAGCACAGTCCTCCAAGGTGCAATCCCGTAAGTATTCGGAAGCTGTCCATTCACCTGGGCTCCTCCTAACTCATCAAGCAGAGAAGTGGCTCGTTCATGCCAAGCCTCTGTTCCCTACTGGCCGAACAAGCCAGCAACACATGGCTGATGTTCTCTTCCTTCTTCTTCCACCAGATTTTATGAACCAATTCTGAACTCTGGGGACAGGCACCGGACACCTCTAGGGATGTTAAAAACTTCTAGGTTTCTTAAGCGAGCAAGTCCTGAGTCTGAACAGGTTTTCTTGACCTCTCTTCCCTCTAATAGAGAGTTTCAAACACAAAACTATATACAGTTGGCAGACCTGTCCGTTTTTGTTGAGAAGCAGGGAGTGCTCACTGGAGTAATGGAGTAAGCATCACCCACACATTCTGAACAGCTCTACTCTCAGTCTGACATTAAGTTTCCCTGCAAGGGCTACTCTGGGAGCATAGAGTGAATTAGTTTCCTCTTCCAATGAATCTATGATACACCTCCTAGCGGCAGGCCATATGCGCCGCTTCTAAAATCTGGTCCAACTTGTTTTCTAGCCACTTCGTTATATACCAGGGAAATTTTCTAGCATATTTAGCCAAATGTTCCAGGTGGGAAAGGGGGCAGGTGACTGGTAGGAAGGAATGGCAATTGCTCTTCCATGAATTCAGTTTTAAAGATTATTCCCCAAACATAGAGAAGAACCTCCAAATTATTCAAGAATTAAAAATGTTTATTTCTTTAAACCTCCAGTTTATGCAAGGTTTCCAGGAGATGAGTCCCTCAGTTTTATTAGGTACAGTAATACAAAGGGCTGTTTTACTTAAAAACAAGTAAGTGTTCTGGGATTAGTCTGGTCTGAGGTTTCAGACCTCATGGTGGCTGGTTACAGTGGAAAAACAAGGGTTGGACCTTGGACTTGGCTTGAACATTAATTTCATTATTTGGTCAAATCCATTCCCCTCATGAGATGTCAGTCACCTCATGGGCAAGTAAGGTGTTACTGCATCAATTACTTAGTGTTCCCTCATGGCTGCATTTTGCACGCCTCTCTAGGATCAATAAACACAAAACAACAGAATCTAATTAGTCGCTTCTGCTGCTTGTTTCAGTTCAATGATGGATTCTGAGGACAGTGACTCACTGCACAGACAAGACACGGCCACCAGCAGCTGCTCCCTGGCACAGATGGGGTTGGAAGAGCCCAGGGGAGCAGGGCACACTGCACTTCCGATCGAAGACCAGAGCGAGCTGCGGATTCTTCCCGTCTAGCGAGTTTAATCTGAATCAGCAGTTCTCAGTTTTGGGGATCTCAGGATTCCTCCTCACTTTCAAAAACTGAGAATCCCAAAAATCTTTGATGTGGGTCATAGCTATTGATATTTACGGTAGTAGAAATTAAAACTGAGAAAGTTTTAGATATTTACCTCCGAATTCATTTTAAAATAATAAATACTTTCCTAGAGGAGGGATAGACAAAGTTCTCCTGTAAGGATCAGACAAGTAAACATTTCGGGCTTTGCAGGCCATATGGCCTCTGTGACAATCCCGCAATTCTGCCATTGTAGTGCAAAAGCAGTCAGATAGTAAGTGACAAATGAGCGTGGCTGTGTTCCAATACAATTTTATTTACAAAAACAGGCATGGGCCAGTTTGCTTGAAAACAAGCCTCGAAAGGACTAAACTGATCTGCAAGCCTGATATAAAGAAACAAAGCCAGCAATGTAACATTCACAATGTGCACCATCCTTTGTGGGTACTAGACCAAAGAAACGGAACATGACCGGGGTCCAGGAGAAAAATCAGCAATAGAAATAGACCCAGCAATGACAGATAATGGAATTAGCAGATAAGGATGATAAAACATGCTTTATATGCTCAAGAATATAAAAGAAAATATGAATATAAAGAAGCGAGAAATTATGTAAAAAAGGAGAAAATGGAATGGCTAAAGACAAAAATACAATATCTGACACAAAAATTTCACTGCAGAGGCATAACAACAAATTAGACACTGCAGAAAAAAGAAAGATCAGCCAACTTGAAAAACTGTAACAATTTATACAAAATAAAGGAGGAGAAAAGGAATAATTTTTAAAAAGAGTCTCAATAACCCGTGGAGTATCAAGCAGGTGAAGATATATGTCTACCCCGGTCAACAGTACAATACCTATAAAAACCCACATTAACTATAAACATACAGAGAGGCTAAAAGTAAAAGGGCAGAAAAGGATACATCCCGCAACCGCTAATCATAAGATAACTAGAGTAGCAATATTAACATCAGACAAAGTAGGTTTTAGGCTGCCAGATATAAAGGACATTTCATAGTGACAAAAGTGACAATTCAACAAGAAAACATAATAATCCTAAATGTGTATGTAGACAACAAAACTTCTAAACAGAAATTTAAAAACACAAAAAAAAAACTGAGACATATGTAAATCCACAATTACAGCTGGTTATTTCACCATACCTCTCTCAGCAACTTACAGAACAAGTGGAGAGGAAAAAAAAGCATTTAAAAATATAGAAAACTTGAATTCTACTAATCAATGTGACATACCTAATTGGTATTTATAGAACATTACAGCCTGCAGAATACACATTTTTAAGTGAACAAGAAACATTCACCAAAACAGACAATATACTGGAGTCATAAAACAACCTTCAATAAATTTAAAGGGATTGAAATCATCCAGAGTATGTTCTCAAACCACAATGGAATTAAATTAGCAATCAATAACAAAAAATTAGAACAGTGCTGTGAGAAGAAATATAATGCAAGCCACATCTGTAATTTAAATGTTCTACTAGCCACGTTTTTACAAGTAAAAAGAAACAGGTGGACTTAATTTCAATAATATATTTTATGTAAGCCACTATTATCAAAAATAGTCATTTCAACATGTAAACAATATTTTCAAATGAGATTTTTTTTTTAGACTGTCTTCCTAATCCAATAAACTACTTACAGCACACAGGAACGAGAGCCAGCCACATGTCACGTGCTTGACTCACATGTGGCTAGTGGCTACCATATTGAACAGCAAAAGTCAACATGGTAAGTTAACAAATATGTTATAGCTGATAATGTTAACATCCATATAGTACTGTTATTTTTTCCCCCAAAGGAAAAAAATCTTGCCTTGAGACAGGAAGACTTTTGAAATGTATAGGCCTATCTAAAAAAGAAAAATGGTTAACATGTTAATAATCATCAAGGCTGCTAATCTGTCTTCAAACTTTTACTCCCTTTAGCTCATCACTACTGCAGTAGACAAAACCCTTCCCGATTTTAGCAACGGTTCTCAAATTGGCCTACCACTCGTTCCATGAATGCCTGTTAGCTACTTTAGAAGTTCTGTTCTTCAATGTGTCAACTGCCCCGTTGCCTCCCTCTGACTTTTTCCTGCACTCGACGCACACAGGTCTTGTGCCAATTGGTGGTTTATCCCCACCCACACACATTCTGGAGTTTATAGGGATGGATAGCTTGTCATCTATTGATGCTGTAAATGTTGTCCAGGGGGATTTGGTTGTTATACTCCAGCTATCACCATCATCCTAGAATTTTTTTTTTAAATGCATGTATTGCTGATAAAAATAAACTTTTTTGAGATAATATTGTTGAACTATAAACTTTTATTTATTTATTTTTAGAGGGGGAAGGGGGGGCAGGGAGAGGGGAGGGGGAGAAACATCAATGTGTGGTTGTCTCTCGTGCGCCTCCTACTGGAGACATGGCCCACAATCCAGGAACGTGCCCTAGGTTTGAAATCAAAATCGCGACCCTTTAGTTCACTGGCCAGCACTCAATCCACTGAGCCACACCAGCCAGAGCTAAACTTTTTTTTTTTTAGGAGATAATATTGAACTCCCCTCCTTGTCTTTATCTTTGGCTGAAAATGTGGAATAAAGGGGACCCAAAGAAATAATGTGGGATTGCAAGAAGGATAAGAAACAAGGAAACACTTCCAAGGAACGGCCTGAGCACAAGAGGCCAGGCAGAGAGATGAAAAGCTTGGATCCAGACCCAAACACTGGCCACAAGGGACAACCACCAGAGGAAATGAACAGTGAAACGGCACGCATGCCCCATAGATCCCCCAGAGACTAAAAACAGAAAGAGTCCCCTTACCATGGTGTAAAGGAGCTGTTAATGGCATTAAAAGTGGTTCAGACACCAGCTTTATTCCTTACTTAGCCGCTAAGAAAAATATAGGCTACAGTGTGATTTGGGAAAACAATGGTTACTGGGCCAGTTGCAAATCTACCCTTTTGCCCCGCTTTGTGGTACTGGAGTTGTAATCTATAAACATTTCTCATTTGCCAGTGGACACAGTTTTCGGCACTGTCATTCGGTGGCACTGGAGGGATACTACAAGTGGAAGGGGTCTCCTGTCTCCTAAGGTTCCAGGGCCTTTCCCTCTTGCTCTTACTCAGTCTGTCAGCATGTGACTTTGGCCAGCAATGTGTGAACGCCAATGGTGCGCATTCTCCAGTTTTGCCCGCACCCCAGAGGCAGCTTTCTTCCAAGTGTCACTGGCACCCTAGCAAGTAACTTCTAGAGTGTTTCCCTGAGGGCCCAGCGGCCGCTTCACACTGTGGCACTTCAGCAAACTTCTGCACCCAGTGAGCCACACAACCCCTTCAATGAGATCTCAACCTCAGCTTCTGCGGGGAGGGAAGGGATCTTCCCAGTCCGTCCCTTGCTTGGCTCTCTCAGTCTGTGAGCAGTGGCTGCATCCGACAGCTGTTAGTCCTGTGTTCCTCAGAGACGTCTCGGCCCCTCTCGGTGCTTAATCAGTCCCCTGTTACTAGTTAATAATTCTTCATATTGAATTCTCCCTGTTCAAATTCTGGTAGGGTTTCTTTCTCCTGAATAGATTCTGAACCCTAAATGATACCATAATCATTTGTAAAGTTTAAAAGAGGATGTATATTTTCTAAATCACTAAGAAAATTAAAGCCAGGAAATTACAGTCCACTCAGGAAATGAGAGGAATCAGTGAGAAAGCACAAAACATGATCACAGACGACCAAAGTCAGTAATTAACATAAAAGCAAATGGATTGGACTCCCCTAATAAAATACAAAGACTCTCCAAATGGGTTGAAATACAAAAAGACATGCTGTTTAAGAAACAACCAAAAATTACATGAAAGTTAAAAATAAAAGGATAAAAACCAATGTCAAGCAAATATAAACAAAAAAGAAAAATATTCTAATATCCAAGAAATAAAATACAAGGCAAAAACATAAATAGGACAAAAAGAGTAACTTTATAAGACAGTAAGTCATCCTTATACATTGTACCTAACAGACACAAGTATTTGTACACTAAATAATAGCATCAAAATACACAAAGCTAAAGCTCTAGACAAACAACATAAAATTGAGAGAAAAAACTGTATTAGACTTTAAGACAACACGACTAGTCTATGGTAGTTTATAACCTCAAATAAGAAAATAAAATTGGAATAATGTAACGTGGTTGAATAAATACACGTTCACCTGTCCCGCACAAACATCTATATAACATTTTTTTAAATGCCAGGCCCCAAAACCCCAATCAATTCTAAAAAACAATAATCCATATTTTCTTTCCACAAGGTAAAAAGTCCTAGAAGTAGCAAAAATTGGAAGGGGGGTTGGGGGGAGGCCAACCACACATAAATTTTTAAATATCCTTAATTAATAAATCAAACATTTAAAACACAATAATAAACTACCTAGAAAACAAAACATATCAGCATAGCTGGGATGTGAACATATTTGAAATCAGAGATAAGCAAAAGCCTTCAACATTCATTTGTATACAAACAAAAATAGAAGCATGACTGAAAAAGTTACAGGGAAAAATCCTAGAAAAAACAAAAACAATAAACATAAAATGAGAAATTAATACAAAATCACAACTGATAAATCCAAACTGGTTGTTTTGAAGTGAAAAAAGATAACCTTTACCAAGTCTAATCAAGGTAAAAAATAAGAAATAGAACTAACAAAAGGTAAATTTCTTATAACCTAGAAGTAACAAATAGAAATTTTTTATTTTTAATAAAATTCTCTGCTAATAAATGCACTAAATTTCAAAAAAAAAGTTTGCTAGAAATGTAGGTTACCTAAATTTAGTAAATAATAAACAGGAAAAATACATTTGAAAACAGAATTTTAAAGTTACTTAAATTTAAAAATAGATGACATACTAATAGTCACAAAAGAAACTGATGGTTATCAAGAAATTCTTTCCAAAAAGGGCTCTGAACTCAAGTTTTATTAGCACTGTCCTTCAATCTTTCATGGAACAAACCACTCCCATGCTATAATGTAACTGCTTAATGCATAGAAAAATATATAGTTATCCTATCCGCTTTATAGAGCTAGCAAAATCCCTGTCAAAACTTGGACGATGGCCAGAAGACCAAACTCACTCATGTAAAAATGCAATTTTCCTAAGTAAAATATTAGCAAATCAAATTCTGTAGTGCCAATAAGGCAGTCACATTTTAGGAAGTATGCATTCCAAGGGACACCACATATTTTGAAACTAATTTCCCCCAAAATTAATGTAAAGTAGGGGAGCATGATTGAACAGCAGAATTCCACAACTGCTGCAATGTGTTTTTCTTTGAGACTGCTTTTTCTTATCTCACCATTATTTCTAAAATTTCAAAAAGGACTCTTGCTCATAGTGGTAGTTTCTTTTGAATCTTTATCCCATTTAACTTCTGTCTCAAAGTTACTGTAACTTGAACGTGCTTTTCAACACTCATTTTAACACTACCACTTAATGAACGCCCATAAGAGAGTATGATAAATGTGAATATAAAACTAGTCACCAGAATTGTTTTCAGAGTAGAGCTTTACAGAATACTAACAAAGGATGACGGCGTGTTTGTTTACAAGCCAAGCTGTACTGCTATGTGGCAAAAGTATGAATACTTTACAAATGCACTTAGGACCACCAGTTTTGAAACTATGCAAATCTTGTTCATTTTTTAGGCTATAAGTACATACATTACTTCAAATTTTGAAATCAAAGTGAGTCTTTACTACTAATATTAGATCAACAATTTTAAATCTGCATAATTCAAGTCTACATAAGATGCAAGTAAACTGCAAATCTTTTTTAAAAACATTAATTAATCTACCTGATTCCAGAAGTTCAAAGATGCTTTATTGCTAGAAAATCTAGTATGTCATAAACGGGGCTCTCCCTCCCAGGTGCACGCCCACACCTGTCTTCTCCCTCAGAGGTACACCTTTACTTCTCTCCTAATCTCTAAGGGTGGCCGCAAGACTTGCAGCCAGGGGAGCAATGGGGAGTGGCGCTCATCCCGGGCGAACCCTCTGAGCCTGTCTCCATGGCCCCTTTGCTCTGACTTCCCAGGGAGCCAAAGCAGCCCCACCTTGACTCTCTCCTGTTGCTGCTTCTATCCTAAGCCCTTCCTCATTTCACTGCCCTCAGCTTTAACAAATGTACTCTCAGACTTAAAAATATATGTGTATATATGTAATCAACAAATCAAATTAAAAAGAAAAACTATAATCATCTTAACAGATACCCAAAAAACATATCTGACAAAATTCCAGAGCCATACCTAATTCAAATTCTTTAAAAACTAAAGATAGAGGGAAATTTCCTTTCTAGATGAATATCTGACTCAAAACAGCCAACCTAAAGGTATAACACTAATATGGATGTCCCATTAAAGTCAGAAACAAAACAAGAATGTCTAGTGTTATATATTATTTAATGCTGCTCTAAACATTTCAGCCAATCAAACATGCAATAAAAATTAAGTAAGACCATCAGATGATCATTATTCATAGATATCAAAGTATTCTCCTACGAAACCCATGCAAAATTACTGGAAAAAAGTACTAGAATTAAGCAGATAACAGGAAAATGTAAATTGATGGTCTGACCAGAACTACTATTGCTGCTCAAAGCTTTCCACATCTCCATCAAGGCTGTTTTTATCCCAGTCTGACGATATGATGACAGGATGTTTCTAAAACATATCTAACCATGTCATTCCTTTGCTCGGAAGGAAAGCTTTCCACCACAGAAGATCCAAATTCCTTACTACGGCCTTATAAATGTGGCTCTACACAATCAGGTCTTACACAAATGCCATTCTTGACACTCTGGCCATAGTGACTTTCTGTTCCTCAGACACACCTTTGCGCTGGTTCTTCACTTTGCTGGCACTGAGCTTCCCTTGAATCTCACAAGGGTGGCTCCTTCTAAGATGTCAGTCATGTCCTATTTCAAATGTTACCTCCCTAGAGAGCTCTTTGATCATCCAACCTAAAGCAGCCACCCCGTTACTATTTCCCATCACCCCATTTTAATTCCCTCCATAGAATCTAAAGTTCATGACCTAATACTTTCCCCTGTATGTTTATTATCTCCTCCCACACGTCACCCCCATGATAGCAAGAACTGTGTCTTAGCAACTGTTCAACTCCAACACGTGAGAACGCCTGGCACATAAGAGTCACTCAATAAAAATCTGAATTTTAGTTACCTGTCATTCTCAATAAACAGTAAGCTCTACAAAAGAGGAGCTATGCCCATTTTATTCATTGTTCTATCCTCAGGGCTCTGACACTACATATATAGTTAATAAATATCTGATGAATGAATGAATGAATCTCTCCCTTTTAAGTCCCTAGTATTCTAAGGTTGGGCAAATTTTTTTGGTGAGTCCAACACACTGTTGGCCTATACTGATCTTGCAGCCAACTAATAATTGTCCTAAATGATATGAATCGTTATAAAAGTTAGATCTTCCCATCGCTACCCACCCATTCTCCAAATTCTACATTTGTGACTGACTTGTTAAGATAAACACAGAGCTTTAATAGAGTTTGACAGCCTTGCTGAAATTAATCTTTAAAATGCCTTTGTCAAAAAATATTTACAAGAAAATAGCAGGTCAAGAAAAATTAAATCTTTTGAGTCCTAGTCCATTAACTACATATGTAAATAGCTGAGCAAAGAAGAGACTTTCCCTAAAATTATATTGAAAGAAAAAAAAAGAGGTATTAAAAAGTTAATCTATCTTGTCAGTGTATAGACAAATGACCATTCTATGCTAGAACAGTAAAAACTAACAAAGCCACAAAAGGACTGCCTCTTAAGGGTTTAATTTAAGATACTGGATCACCATTTTGATGACCAAAGAGTTACTCATTAAATGTGATACAGAGTATACACACTTGCTGCTTTGTGGGCACTCTAAGTATCCAATTACTTCAAACAAAAGGCTACATTCTCAATTTTATCTTTTGTTTTTATTCAAGAGTATACTCACAGGCAGCACTTTAAAATCACGCTTTTAAAATAAAGGTCAAAACCAAAAAAAAAAAAAAAATTGCGAATATGACACTGCTTAAAGAATGATTGTCATAATAATTTAAACCCTAAAATGTCCTGTGGAGTTAAAGTCTTTATACATAGATTGTGTAAGATCGGTATCATTTAAAGTAAACAACCAAAAAACCCACAGATCATGGGTGAATTTGTCAATGAAGATAAACATCAGTCTCAGCCTTCCAGAGCACGAAAACCAGCAATTAATTCATCCTGTGACAGAAGACAGACTGTGCTTCACATTTTGGACTTTAAAGTTTCTTTCTCCAGCAGCAAATCAGCATATCTTTGCTGAAGTTCCTTTTCTCTTTCCTGTTGTCGCTGAACATCTTCTTTTAGACACTTAAAGAGACAAAAACATTAAATAATTATTTCATATGTAAGCACACCAAAAATTAAAAAGGGCTTATGGTATTTCACCACCTTACAGCTGAGTTAAGTCACAACTCTCAGAGACAAGTACCGCCGAAAGGAAAAACTACTGGCTACTTTTGCTATAAAACAAAATTACTACACAAATATTACTACGCCCATTCTTTGGTCATGTGACTACTATCTTTTTATAAAATCTCCGCTTCTATCTCATATAAACAAGTCATTGTTGTCCTATCAATACCTGCAAATGCACTTAAGCCCTGCCTGCACTTTACCTGGGCAGGGGCTATCATGCACACTTGGGAAATACAGTTAAATGTGACCAAAGGAATTTGATGCATTGGAATGGACTATCTGTATTCCTAGCACCCTAAATCACCAAACAAAAAGACAATGGTTTAATGCACCCAGGAGAGCTACATGAATGGGATACAATTAAGTTAGTTTCAGGGGGACAAATCTCAAGAGTTACTTCTTTCATTTCATAGTGCATCTATACAAAACAGAAAATTAGTGAAGTAAAGCCTTTGTACCTACCACTGGCCTGGTCTATGCATGTATGCCCAGGCAATTCTAGATCAGAAAAGTTTAGGCTCTCACTAAAAAAAGCCAGGCAGTATCAACTTCAGAAGATAGCCTGAACAAGAAAGAAATTAAAAAAGGAAAGCCCTGGACAACTCTTTGCAGCTCTCTTAAGCAATGCTGCAGGCAACAGCGTTACCTCTAGCCTTCGGGGAATAGCAGAATCTTCATGTTTCTTGAGTTCTTCAAAAGTGCGTAACTCTAAGTAAGCCTGTTCAATTTGGTCCCATAAGTCATTCAACTGTTTCATGAGCCCCATGGCACGAGACTGGTAACCCCCAAGCAAAATTTTCATCTTCTTTTCCATCTTTGCAGCTCTCTTGGCTTCTGTCGTCATGTGACCTCTGTTTATCTGGGGAGAGATCACATCAGCACACATGAGAAAACCAGGCTAAATAACAGGACTAAAAAGACTGTACTGGTTCAAAGCAGAAGTACTTTAGAGTTCCTCATACTTCAGCTACCGTAACACAAAATTAGGCTTGAGAAGAATCCATCTTGCACCTTAAGGGCTCACGGGTTAGTCCTAAACAACCTATTTATAATAATTTCACCCATGATTCAATCTCAAAGCAGGTTTTAATTTCATAGTATGGAAAAAACTAATCTTTACCTCTAAAAATTACTTCTGCTAACATTAATCTGCACTGATTTTGAAACAGGCAGTGACTCATCTTCACCACCTGTATCTCAAAAATGTATTTCTCCATTATACGTGCACATTTTTAATAACTGAATAGCCAATTAACGTACCATAGTTGTGATCAAAATATAATCCCTCAAACTATAAATTTACTGGATTATTTTTATAATGTAAAAACCCTAAATTTGGCATATAATACATTAAGGAAAGAGAATATCGCATTTGTCAACAAAATTTTTTTTAAGGAGTGGAAGGACACCATAAAATTAAAATGAGTTTTCTATTAAATATGTATATTGAGCACAGGTGGACTGCCTCCTTATCCTTAGATCATTCTAAAATTAGGGGAAAAGAATTAAAAATGTATAAACTCACAAAAGAACAGGAGAGGGACAATTAACAAAAGAAAGATTTGAACAAAATTCTAAAGCACAAGGGCAGAGAAAAGCCCATCTTAGAAGGTCCAAAGAGAGGTGAAAGAAAGGGACAGGTGTGCCATGCAGAACCCCAATGGTATAACACCTTCTTTAGGTGTATATTCTGTGTCCCACAATACAATCATTTCATATTTTAAAGTGATTTGCAAATGCTTGCTTTCAACATACAACACTTAAAATTGTGAGGTCAAAGCCTTAGGAATAATTAAGTCCGTGCGGATTGCTCGGTGTGTGTCTGTTCCTCCCCTCCCACCCTCTGCTTACTTCCTCTCTTCACCTTCCCTCCCACCTGGCTCCCTCTCAAGCTAATTCCTTCCAGTGGTGTCCATAAGCAATCAAAATTAAGTAGCTTCAAGATAATGGATCCCCAAATGATACTCTGTAATTCATAGTAAAGAGGCTGAGAGCACCCTATAACAAGAGACAGATGACAATACAAATACCTTTTTTTCTCTGAGATACTAAATGAGGGGTATGGCAATGATTAAGCAGAAAAGGTACCTGGAGAAAATGTCAAATGCAAAAGGATGATATAAAAACTTTAAACCAAATGTTTTTAAATATTTAGAAATAATATAATCACCAAAACTAATATATAGGTTTCCATGATAACTTCGAAACATCAACTTCAGTGCATAATATCTGATTTAAAAACAAACATGTCAATCTCAAAGCTTTATGTAAAGTGAGAATATATAACATCAAAAAATAAAGTGTTCCTCAAAATATAAAGTACACTTCTGCTGGAAAAATAGTACTTCATACCTTTCCAACTCCAACTTTATTAAAAGTCAAATAAGCTTTGGGGAGGGGGAGGGGGCAGGATATGTTACATGTGTGCACCTAAGAAGTGAGATTAATCTAAAATTAATTTTAAAAAAGCACTTTTAAAACCAGTCATATCTTCAGCATTCTGTAAGCTAATAAGTTTTCATTTCTTTGTAATTCACTTGAAGAATAAATCTATGACTAAATAATATCCTTTATAAAGGAGCCATTTTCCTCTAATAGATAATAAATCAAAGTAAGTTCCACGGCAATGATTGATTATCTTCTAAGGAAATACTTTGGATGAAGTCACGCAGCACAGTATAGTAAGTCACTCTCTACCCAGCACAGAAACCCAGATGTTCTGAGCTGATGCAAATTACTTAACTTCTATGTCTCCATTTCTCCATCAGTAAAATGGCAGCCACTGCTAAAAGTCTCATAGTTTAAACAAGATATAGCCCTGGCCAGGTGGCTCTGTTGGTTGGAGTGTCGTCCTGTATGCCAAAAGGTCACAAGTTCGATTCCCGGTCAGGACCTGTACAAGAGGCAACTGATCTATGTTTCTCTCTCTCTCTCCGCCCCCCCTTAAAATCAATAAACATATCCTCAGGTGAGGATTAAAAATAATAATACTAATACTAGAAGTAGTAATAAGATAATGTACATGAAAACCCTTAGCATCCAGTGACTGGCAGAGAGTAAGCAGTCAACAAATGTTAGCTCTGATTACAATTATTTTATAGGCACTAGGAGTTGAAACATTTTTGCTGTCCTCTCAAACAGACCAAGGGATTAAAGATGAGGCTTTAGACTTCTGGCCAAAATGGAGACATAGGTAGATATACTTGGCCTCCTTGCACAAAAATGAGGCTTTAAAATCTTCTTTAAATTCTAGCTTTAATAAAAAAGAAACAAATAAATAACATGGACCCCCTCCTGGAAATAAAGCAAGGAAAAATTGTTGTTCCTTATTTTAAGTGAGCGGTTTGCCTCTTGAGGATCACCACACCTAGTAACATGACTGGAACACATCTTTCAACTCCTGATAAACTTCAGAATTACCTGTAGAGCTTTTAAAATCTACCAATGCCAGTGTCCTAAGCCAAGAGACCCTTATTTAAATGGCCTCAGACCTTTGTATTTTTAAAGCCCCCAGGGATTCCAACAGGCAATCAGGATGGAGAATCCTGTTTCAGCCTTGTCATTACAGAAGCTAGATAGCTTTCTTCTCTTAACTAGGTCTACCAAAAAGTCTTCGTTGCCAATAAGTAAAAAACAAAGTCCGAGAGCTGCATCGAGTTCCTTATACTACAATTCAGCAAGTTCGAATACTAACATCTGATACTCTAATTACATGTGGATTCAAATACACATTCCAAAAACCTTAACAGCATAGAATTTCAAATTAATATGGGGGGCGGGGGGTTCGGTTTTTTTTTTTAATTAGTTACACAAATTATCATTTTTCATTGGTAAGATACCTCAATTAGCTATATGCTGCACTCCATGGATATTCAATTTCTAATCTGGTACAACAGCATAATACTCTCAGAAAGCGTTTAACTAGTCATCACGGCACATTCAGTATGACTGGTACCTTATATCGGGGAATTACCACCTCAAACACAGTTGAGTCATTTATTATTCCCAAAGTACCAAAGATTTTAAAACTGCAAAGTTGCTAGCTTCCATTTAATGCCAACAATTATGTTTAATTTAGCTCAAGCTTTATATAAAGTCTTCTGGCTCAAATACTGTGCTAAGATTCCAAGCAAATATGGAAATAAATTATACCTAAAAAACTAAGTACAAGAAAAAATTTAGTCAACTCTATAAAGTTAGTCACTAAATATATAAAGAAGAAATGGAATACAGCTTTTAATATTCAATTTTAGCTTAGTTATCTTACATCTGCCATCTGATCATTAAAATGTGAAGGAATGAAGGGATTAAGAAGTACAAATTGGTAGTTACAAAACAGTCATGGGGATGTAAAGTATAGCATAGGGAATAAAGTCAATAATAACGTAATAACCATGTTTAGTGCCAGGTCGGTACTGGAAATATCGGGATTGGGGGCGGCAGGGGGGGGGACGTGTTATAAAATATGATTGTCTAAACACTACGCTGTATACCTAATACAAAATAATAGTGAATGTAAACTGTAATTAAGAAAGTTTTTTAAATGTGAAGGAAGATATCTGTACACTTTGTAAAAGGCTCAACCTGTGACTGCTCAGTGCGCTTTACGAGACGCTGGGACTGGGAATGCTGAGCCGCAGACTTCTGCTTTTCTGAAAGACGGCGCCTCTGGGTGGCGCATTTTGAAACTGGCCTGGTTGGGCAGAGGGAAGCAGGACTATGTGTTTTTCAGTGTTTGTAAAGGGAGCAGGACTAAGTGGCAGACTTCTGCCATTATTCTAAATCTGTAACCTTTCAATAAAGAACCCCTTTCCTTTTCCACCAAACTCTTGCCTTGGGAGTCACACTTCCTGGCAGTGGGTAACAGAAGGAACCCCACGGCTGTTCCAGAACACCAGTGGTGGGGTTGTATAACATAAGCACTAAATTTCTAATAATCTTAAATAAAGTTCACTATAACATTACAAATTTAAAGTAGGACAACATTTGATGTAATTAAAGCTGACTACATTCCAAAACGAAGGAGTAAAATTCAATTTAAAAGAGGAGATGAGTAAGAACGTATCTACATGTAAACGTGTAAGGAAACCAAGCTGACAAATTTCATGCACCATAACTCTGTTTTACAGTATGTCTGGAATTTGCTTCAAAATAACGGGGAAAGGGAAATTGAAACTAAGTGGTTGTATGAGTTGATGACTGTCATAACTAGAGGGTAATACATGAGGACTTGTTATACTAGTCTACTTTTGGGTATATTTTAAAATTCCCATAATAAAAGGTTTTTTTTAATTCAAATTCAACATCTACTCCAAAAGCTATTTTAAGGCTGTACACCACAAAACATGAAACACCGGTACAATGAAATATAATGTGGACAGTAAAATGTACAAGTATATCAACTATTTCAACACCTGAAAATGTATATATGAATGTTAAATTAAAATCCACAATTATGTAAAATCCATTTATACTAACCCAAATCAGACTGAGTCTTAATCTCTCTCCTAAGATCAATCATGTCTCAAAAAAAACTTAGCCACCTTGCTGTTCAAGGTGAAATTGTTTCTTGATACCTCAAAGTATCAAACCAAGTTTACCCCATTGAAATAACACTAAGGATGACACAAACCTGAGAGACACAGGAGAAAATTCCCATTCACTAAAACTTGCTATTTGCTAGGCATACAGTATCTCATTTAAACTTACATTATCTCAAACTCTCACTTCCATGAGATAAAAACTTTTACCTACTCAAATTTTACAAAGGAAATCTGAGACCCAGAGAGGTTCTCAGTGATGAAGGAATTGCAGTTATGTCCTACTTGAAAGTCCAACACATTAGGTCATACCATTGCTCATAAAATGCAAGTCCTCCCTGCCCCAGCACCCAAACTGCAAATGTACCTAAAGAAACTCAAACTATGGGACTAAACGGCTTAATGCCACCAGACAGAGCCCTGAAAACAAATTATTCTAGACATATGTAAACAAAATCTTAATTAATCAATCTGACCAGCATTGTTTCTCTGATTTAGATAGTAACCTGTATGTACAAACCCACTTATAAGAATTTTGGTACTTCAGAAAAACTTTTATGGCCTTCCAGCCAAGATAGACGTGTAAGTATATACACTTTGCCTCCTTGCACAACCAAAAGAAGGACAACAAGAAATTTAAAAACAAAAAACCAGAATGGCCATAAAATTGAACTGTATGGAAGTTCAACACCAAGGAGTTAAAGAAGAAACATTCATCCCGACTGGTAGGACAGGTAGAGACAGAGACAGGACGCCAGGCAGAGGGGACACGGCAAGACGACAGTGGCAGCTGGAGGACTGGGCAGGCAAGACAGTAGCTGGTGGCACCACATCTGAGTGTGGTTAACCTGGGAGGAACAACAGGAGCAAGACAGACCTCACAACCCAGGGTTCCAGCGAGCAAAAAGAAAGCCTCAAAACCTCTGGCTGTAAAAACCTGTGGGGACTGCGGCAGCAGGAGAAACTCCCAGCCTCACAGGAGAGTTCCCTGGAGGAGGCCTCCGGGTCCTAAAATGTACACAAACCCACCCATCCAGGAACCAGTACCAAAAGGGCCCAATTTGCTTGTGGGTAGTGGAGAAGTGACTGAAAGCCACCTAGAGCCAACTAAACAGCATTGTTCCCTCTTGGACCCCTCCCCCACATACAGCACCACAAAGTAGCATGTGGGTTTCCTAACCTGGCAAATACCTAAGGCTCTGCCCCTTACAATGTAACAGGCGCACCAGAGACAAAAACATTTGGCCCAAAGGAAAGAACAGATCAAATTTCCAAAAATAGAACTAAGCAATGAAGAGACAGCCAACCTATCAGATGCAGAATTCAAAACACTGATAATCTGGATGCTTAAGAAATGGTTGAGCATGTTCGCAAAACAGAGGAAAAAGTGAAGACATATTTTCAAAGAGAAATAAAGAAAAACCCAGGGAACGAACAGGGAAGAGAAGAAAACTAGATCTCAAATCAACGATCTGGAGTAGAAGGAAGAAATAAACATTCAACCAGAACAGAATGAAGAAACAAGAATTCAAAAAAATGAGGAGAGACTTAGGAACCTTTGGGGCAACTTTAAATGTTCCAACATCCGAATCATAGGGCTACCCGAAGGAGAAGAGGAAGAGCAAGAAACTGAAAACTTACTTGAAAAAATAACTAAGGAGAACTTCCCCAATCTGGCAAAGGAAATAGACTTCAGGAAGCCCAGGAAGCTGAGGGAGTCCCAAAGAAGTTGAACCCAAGGAAGCAAATGCCAAGGCACATCATAATTACATTACTCAAGATTAAAGATAAGGAGAGAATCTTAAAAGCAGCAAGGGAAAAGGAGAGAGTTACCTACAAAGGAGCTCCCATAAGACTATCAGCTGATTTCTCAAAAGAAACATTGCAGGCAAGAAGGGACTGGAAAGAAGTATGCAAATTCATGAAAGCCAAGGACCTACATCCAAGATTACTCTGTCCAGCAAAGCTATCATTTAGAATGGAAGGGCAGATAAAGCGCTTCCCAGATAAGGTGAAGTTAAAGGAGTTCATCCTCACCAAGCCCTTATTATATGAAATGTTAAAGAGGCTTATCTAAGAAAAAGATGATCAACACTATGAACAGTAGAATGATAACAAACTCACAATTATCAACTGAACCTAAAAATAAAAACAAACTAAGCAAACAAATAGAACAGGAAGAGAATCACAGAAATGATGATCACATGGAGGGTTATCAGCAGGGAGGGGGAGGGTAGAGAATGGGGGAAAAAGTACAGGGAATAAGAAGCATAAATGGTAGGCACAAAATAGACAGGGGTAGGTTAAGAATGGCATAGGAAATGGGGAAGCCAAAGAACTTATACATACGACCCATGGACATAAACTAAGGGCTGGGGGTGGGGGGGGTTGTGGATGCTGATGGGAAGGGGGGGTGCAGGGTGGAGGGGAATAAAGGGGAGGAAAAAATGGACAACTGTGATAGTATAATTAATAAAATATACTTAATATAAAAAATAAAATCTCAAAAAGAAAATGTTTACTTTCCCCAGCTTATAATTTTAAATTAATAATTCTGTAATGCTTAACAAGCTGTAAAACTGTAGGAAAACAAACATCTCTCAGAAAAATTCTTTCAAAGAAGAAAGTTACTAACAACTTTTTAAGAAATTGGGTAGAATATAATTTGTGTAATTATTTGGAGATTTCACCAAAGCTAATCTTTGCCACAGACTTTAAATGAGAGCAAGCAATCTGGTTTCCTTTTATTTTTTAATCGTATTTATAATATTATACTATGAAATGAATAAAGTAGTATATGATGGTCCCAATCTTAAATACCTTCCTCCTTTCATCTACACATAGATATGTTATGTGTAGTAACCTTTTTCCTATCATATTTAATGCTATATATGTACTCAGAAACACATATCTATAAATATATATACATACACACACACATCCAAAATGTTACAATGATTATGTCTAGATGGTAGGCTCTTTTCTTCATTTCTCTTTTAAAATGTTCTACAAAGTACTGGTAATATTTTTACAAAAATGCCCTGTAAATGTTATTTTTTAAATGCATAGAAAAGAAACTGTCTAAAAAAGACTGGCCAGAGACCAATGGAAAACTGATGGTCCCCAGGAGATGATCAGTGGAACCATAAGTGTTTCCTTGGGTCATTACAAAAGGGGGCTGTATGGGACTTATAAAAGTGTAATTGTTACTTTCAAATTCACTAAGTTTGTTAAGGTTACTAAGCTTAAGTAATTCCAAAATAAACACATTATCCTTGGGTCTCCAATACTGTCTTCAGTTAAAGTCTGTTACAGCGAGGTTCAGAAACATTAAGAGCATCTCTCACTGAAACTCTTGCTTGGGGGCCCATAAGAGAGCCTTGTATCACTGGAAAACAGGGTTAAGGATACCCAAAGTAAACACAGGATGAACGGCAGCTCCACATTCCAGTCCAGCGTTCAGCAATATGGTTCTGTAGCAGTAAAGATGCGATTCAACCACCCAAATGTTTGCAAACAAGAGTCCGTAAGTGACTCTCCTTTTATCTCTACACTGCTTACTGGCATTAAGTTTTATCAGCATATTATAGAATTGTACCTCTTAAACCTACATAATTGTATTAACCAATGTAACCTCAAAAATTCAATTAAAAAGTTTTTGTCAGCAAACCTTCTCTATATTAAGATGTGGGTCCAAGTAAGTGATTATCGTCAGCATCTATCAGAGTTAGTTAGTAACTGTCAGACTGCACCCTGCAAAGCAAGCTAAGCAGGGAGGCAAAACCTTACTAAACACCTTTCCAAGACCAGTACCAACAAAGCAATACGAACAGCACTTTACAATGGCACAAGTTAGGAAATGAAACAAACAGTGTGAAAGAAATTCAACTCAATGCTGAGGCATAAGACACAATATAGTTATACCAAGGAGATCTCTGATCCAGCTCTAGAGTTCTTGCTAGAAACAACCAGGACATCTGCCAATGCCTTTAAGAGGCATGGTAGAGCAGAACTTAAGAAAAAGAGCATTCCAAAGTACTGCAAACCCCAATCCTGCACCCCTGCCACACACACCCCACCTACAAACACACACACACACACACACACACACACACACACACACGGGAATATATAAGCATAAGCCTGCTAAGATACAACATATAGTCCTTCACCTAGAATTGCCCACCAATTTAATCCTTATCCTAAGTTATCACTCTTTAAAGTATTAAGGGAATATTTTTCCTGTGTAAAAACATCTGACTTTATAATGAAAGTCACTGAGAAAATGGGATCCATTAAGTAGTCAATTTTGCTGAAACATAACCATTCACTAAAGGCACAGTCCTCACAGAGTTCTACAAATACACTGAAAAGGATTCGAAATGTGTTATCCGCGTTCTTGAAGTTACTTCACTTCCAAGAAGTCAATGTTACATGATGTTTCTTGACTAAGCTGACTGTGCCAGTAAAATACATGGAGAAGTATTACTTCTGGACCTAGTTTCCACCTCTAAGGAAAGCCTTTCCATTTTTATAGCTAACATGACAAAATCTACTTTTCAGCCAAACTTCCTCAACACAGCAGCTTAGATACTATTTCAAATACTATTAAATTTAATAGCAGGCCTAAATTCAGACTTCTCATTTCACTTTTTCACCTACTGGAAATTATTTCACTCAAAATAATTATGTCTTCAGACGATTTCCTATTTCCACTTAAAGTGGAAACAAATTAGAGCACTTCAAATTCTATTTGCACTTCCCAAATACAGTAATGACTCATTTATCTGGCATCGAGAGAAAATGAGGTTCTCCACATTAAGCGTTTTTCAGATAACTGATGTCCACGAGAGCGGAGAGCGCATCTGCCTTCTTTCCCGCTTCACCCCCGGGGCCTACAGCAGGGGCTGGCACGCAGTGGATGTCCAGTAACATTCACCAAACACGTGATTAAATAAAGTACTAGACTTCTTTTATTTTTAACCATTTGGTGAAAACTTTTCTCCTATTACAGGCATCCCTCCTTTAAAACAAAACAAAGCAAAACATGACCCTGAACAGAAATTAAGCTTTTCTTTTTTATTTGGGGTATCTCTATAAACAAAAATCACTCCACCCTCCTCCCTTACACCCTCCTACCTATAATGCCCTCAGAGGAGCCATTAAAATTCACAGGGCTTTTTGCCACCATACTTAAATGGCATCAACATGCTATGCTTTCTAACTTTTCCTTTCCTGATTATTAGCTGTCACATCTTTTGCTGTTGCTGCCTTATTTTACACACAAATGTCTGGCAAGGTTCTAAAATTAATTCTGGCCCTGACTGGTATGGCCCAGTGGATCGAGTGCCAGCCTGCGAACCGAAAGGTCGCCAGTTCAATTCCCAGTCAGGGCACATGCCTGGGTTGCAGGCCAGGTCCCCTGCTGGGAGCACATGAGAGGCAACCCATCAACATATCCCTCATACACTGATGTTTCTCTCCCGCCCCCTCTCTCTAAAAATAAATAAATAAAATCTTTAAAATTAATTCTGCTCCAAAGCAGAATAAAATACATGGACTTGGTTACAGTTCAGAAGTCCTTCCCATTTACTTCTGACCTGTGTCTACGTTCTGATTCTCTTTCGCTGACACCTTGCACCACCTACCACATTCTACAAAAATCTGAGATGGTTCTTAAGTTTTAAGTGAGTATCTTAAGGATTTTCATTTAAGTTCTAAGTTTCGAATATTAATCATGAGTAATGGCTCAAAGACTAGGCTAGCTCCAACATAAACCTCAGGGTATATTTTTTTAATCCATTTAGGAGACACCAACCACGACAAAGCTGGATTTCATCTTGCTTGATATGCTGTGATAGGGCCATAATTTAAATTCACTGTTCCAAAGTTCATGGCAGCAAAAATCAAACACACTGGCAGCCATGGTAGACTGTGCTTACACAGAAAGGCATATCTCCCTGAACCTAAGAGTGGAAAGGATAATTTAAGTATAGCATTTAGTTTATATAATACAACTGGAGTTCCTTCCCCACAACAAACTTTGAATAATGTTTATAATTTAGCAATCAACTGAAATGATGAAAGAATTACCACAATTGAAATAAAATATTTATGTATTTGAAACCAGTAGAATTGTGTCTTCAAAAACTAAAATAAGCTAAGACAAACCTAGTTCTGAATTAGGGACAGATACAAGTAAAATGGGAGATTTGTTTATTTGGGTTTTTGAGTCTCTTCTTTTTTTAAAGATTTAATGAACTTTCATTTGAAATAAGCACAGTTTACTAAATTAAAGGATTTGATTACATAGTCTTTAAAAGTAACTAGTTGGGTAAACAATATCCAAGAGTCAAGAAAAGAAAAATTACTTTAAACTGTATTGTGAATATTCTTCCAAAATCACCAATACTTCAACAAAAATAGTTCAACGGAAGAAGATTTCAGTTCCTGGTACTGAACGAACAAAGAGGACCACATGTTTTTAATGGTTGCTCATAAATGACCCAAATAAATCTCCAAAAGAACAGCAGTGGTTCTTTCTGTACTTTTCCCTTCAAAACTCACAAGACCAATTCAACGTAGAAATAAAAATTACCGTACTTCATGGTACCACTCACTTTGTGACACATTTATTTGCTGTCGTGAAAGTTAGTGCCACAACAAAGTAAATGAGATTTAGGGAAAACCTTATTTTTACATTTTAAACAGCACAAAATATCTTCACCATTCGAGGCAGAAAGAGTACACCCACCTCAAATGAGAGGATTTTCAAACCAAGGGAGAGACCTAAGTATTTATATATAAATGTTACAAGAAAGCTTTCCAAATAGTTTTCCAATCAACTATGATGCTGACCTTAGATCAGAATTACACTGCTAACTACCATTTATAAGAAATGAAGCCTACACAACAGAAAACATAACTTAAAATTTAACCACTGATGTTCTACTTTCCCTGACTCCGTGAATCAAAACACAGAGCAACAGCACACCCTGCTGGAAGTTGGTAACACAACTAGAGTAACCAATAATGCTGGATTGCTAGCATTTCAACCAAGATGAGAATTACTTCAAAAATAAATTCTAATTTCCCACGAAATGATAAAAGAGGTTCATGGACAGCAGCCATTATGTGCCTATACATGTGATCTTGAAGGTAAAATAAACTTAGAATAATTTCGCCCTGAATAGTGTGGCTGAGTTGGTTGGGTGTCATCCCACAAATCGAAGGACTGTGGTTCAATTTCTGGTCAGGGCACACACCTAGGTTGTGGTTTCAGTCCCTGGTTGGGGTGCATACGAGAGGCAACTAATCAATGTTTCCCTCCCACTCTTTCTCCCTCACTACCCCGATCTCTTAAAAAAAAATTTTTTTTAATAAAAAGATACTGCTTTTTCTTTTTGGGCATGTCTCCTTAGGCAAGGACAACAAAATAAAAAAATAAGCAAATGGGACTATATTAAACCAGAAAGATTTTGCACAGCAAGGAAAACCATCAACAAAAATGAAAAGGCAACCAACTGTATGAGACAACATATTTGCAAATGATGTATCTGATAAGGGGTTGATTTCCAAAATACATAACTTATAAAACTTGGCATCAAAAAAATAATCAAATTTAAAAATGGGCAGAAGACCTGAATAGATATTTCTCCATAGAAGACAAGTAGATGGCAAAGAGACTTATAAAAAGAGGGTAAATATCACTAATCATCAAGGAAAAGGAAGTAAAAAACACAATGAGATACTATCTCACCTGTCAGAATAGTTGTTGTCAAAAAGAAAAGAAACTAGTTTTGGTGAAGATGTGGAGAAAAGGGAACCCTTATATGCACTGCTGGTAGGATTGTAAATTGGCGCAAATACTATGGAAAACAGTATGGAGATTCCACAAAAAAATAAGAAAAGAACTACCATACATTTCAGCAATTTCAGTTTGGGGCATTTATCCAAAGAAAATGAAAACACTAATTTGAAAAGATATACATACCCCTACATTCACTGCAGAATTATTTACAATAGTCATGATATGAAAGCAACCTAGGTGTCCATCCATAGATAAATGGATAAAGATGTGGTATATATATGCAATGTAATATTATAACTCAGCTGTAGAAAAGAATGGAGTCTTGCCATTTGCAACAACATGGATGGACCTAGAGGGTATATGCTAAGTGAAATGAGTCAGAGAAAGACAAACACTGTATCATTTCGCTTACATGTGGATTCTAAAAAACAAAGAACTAAACAAAACAAATGGACTCACACAGAGTACAAACTGATAGCTGCCAGAGGGTTGGGCAGCAAGAGAATGGGCAAAAATGTGAAGAGGTACAAACTTCTAAGTTGCGGGGATGTAAAGCAGAGCACAAGGAACACAGTCAATAGTACCACAATAACTTTGTACAGTGACAGATGTTTACTAGACTCCTTGTGGTGATCACTTCGTAAGGTATATAAATGTCAAATCACTACATTGTACACCTGAAACTAATATAATAGTTTATGTCAACTATACTTTAATTAAAAAGAATTTATGTTCCAGAACGAAAAAAGATACTTGCTTTTTCCTTTTTCCTGCTCATTTCCCTACAGCCCCACAGCCCCAACCACCCCAGTAATTTTACCATTTCTCATTTTATCCCTAAAAATATTTTCAAATATGCTTTCTGTAAAGGAAACTGGTAATCACATAAGTGAAAAATGAGGCCATTTTCTGCATGTGATTGCATGAAGCACCCCTTTCTTCTTCTCATTCCGACTTGGCCTCAGAAACATCCCTGAAGACCACCGTTAAGAATTCACAAGACAGCCTAGTGGTCCATGAACCACAATTTGCTTTCCACTGGCAAAATGCCTATACAGATTGTGGAATTCAAAAAATGCAGACAATATTAAGAAACCACATGTCATGAAACTCCCATCTACTACATTTCAACATTTTCATAGACATGGAAAATCATGGAAGCCATTGTCTAGATAATCCAACTCGGTGCTCTCTCTGTAACAAACTCACAGGAATCAGAGGATGAACAAAAAGGTATCAAAGTTTTGTAAACATGCTCTTTGGGCTACAGGGAAAAAAAGTTCCTGGGTACCACTGAATTCCCTTCTTAAAGAAAACAAGCTACTCTAGCACTGATCTACACTGTTATGAGTGACTAGCATTAACTTCTTGGCTCCTTGTTCCCACATCTAAAAGGTTCTGATTGACGCGTGGCCAACTTGGAGGACACGCTTCGTCATGAAGGCCAGCAACCGTGAAAACCCAACGAAGAAGGAAGACCAAAGAGGATCAAACATTTCAGTGTAGTTTTGGAAAACCTCAAGAACGGCAAAGGTAAATCATCGCCTCAGGTCTCTTTTTCTCAAGTTGTTTCCAGCAGTATTACCTGATTATTTCAAACTACACTCAAATTAGAATGTTAAAAGGATATCAGCCCTGGCCATAGTGGCTCAGTTGGTTGGAGCATCGTCCCGTTTCCAAAAGGTTACGGGTTTGATTCCTGGACAGGGCACATACCTAGGCTGCAGGTTCAATCCACAGTACGGGCGCTTATGAGAGACAACCAATCAATGCTTCTCTCTATCAGTGTTTCTCTCTCTTCCTTCTCCTCTCTCTAAAAGCAATGAAAAAATGTCCTTGGGTGAGGATTTAAAAAAAAACAAACAAAAGGATACCAACCTCAAGCCTCTTTTCCAGTGACTCAATTCTGTCCTTTTTGCTTGCTAGATTGGCCCGTGTGTAGCGGCTCTGCCCAGGGAGATACAAAACTTGACTGTAGCATTCTTCCCACACCTGGTTATAAGCTTCACTTGAGAGTTCTCCATGGCTCATACCTTGTTTTACCACTTCCATCTCCTGTACCAGAACATCCTGGGCCTGTTTAAAATAATAATTTCCGTAAGTTTGAGTACTAGAAATACTTGTCATCAACAGACAGTTTTAAAAGACCAGTTTTTCCTCCTTCTTTGGGCAAAGGCAAGGAGTTCTAGTTGAATGGATGTTTCTTGAAAGGGGAAAATAATACCTAAGCAAAATGAATAATGAAGCCTGTAAGTCAATGCAGACTGATCTGAAAAGCCAAACATTCATGTATCCCCCAGAATAGAAACATCTTTTGCCTTCACTCATTATAATAGTAACTACCATTTCTCAGGTGTCTGCTATATGTCAGGAACTGAATTTAATAATTTTACCTGTATTATCTCCAAACACCACAACCACCTTATGAAGTAGCCAACATTAACCTTATTTCAAAGTTGATGAAACTAAGGCTCAGAGAGATTAACCTTATTCAAAAGCACATCATTAGTAAGCAGACAAGGGAGGATCATACCCAAGCCAAACACCACCAATGATGCTTGGATGACCTCCTTCCACTCTACCATCCCTCCTTACACTTAGGACTTCACAGGATCGTGAAAGGAAATGGCACTTTTGGGACATATGCCTTTTTTTCTCATCTGAAGGAATGTCCCTGACATTGCGAAAGAATGAGATTAGGAGGCACAAATCAAATAATGATGGATCACAGACCAGCCTCTGTTCACTACTAAAACAACAATTTAAAATGACAGACTGAGGGGGAGTTGGACAAGATGGGGTTCAAACCAGAGTTAACATTTTAGGTAGCTGCTTGAACTTGCTTAACATCTCTGAGTCCATTTCTCGTCTCTAAAACGGGAATAATAAAGTACCCAGCCCAAAGGTAGACACACAGGCACTGAGAGAAGACCACATGAACTTCTTCCAGCTCTCTGCTTCATGGCTCATGAAAAACTGAGAACCACTTCTTTGTGCTTTATAGAGAGCTTACCATCATTCTAGTAATATCAGAAAATAAACAGGATCAAAACATAAAATTAAGAGAAATGACTAGCATATAAAAAACTTAAAAAGTATGAAAAAAATCACATCTATGGAAGATAATGATACCTCCTAGGGAATAATACCTCCTAGGGAAAATAATTAAACCAATTTTAATATATTTAATGAAGCTTTGACACTTTATTATAAGAGACATGGTATTTTACTCTGAAACTGATCATAGAAAAAACTTGTAAGTTCACTTCTTAAAATTATTAGGAGAGTATAGCTAAGTTATCTTTAAACTGTCCATAAAAATATCTGCTAAGTAAATAGCTGCTTCAAATTCATTTTGAAATGAAGAGAGCTATAAATAAATAAAATATGGAAAAATATTTAAACTAATTTGTAATGGCTTCAAACTTCAAAGCACTACTTACAATAATTATTTTCAAAAATTTTATTAGAATCTATCTCCTACAGAACTCTATCAGCAGCAATACAATAAATTTAGAAAAACTTATTTCCTAAATGCCATCTTCCCCTCATACTTTTACTCTAGAAGGAGGAAACTGTTCAAGTATCAAGTTCACAGTCTAATTCTCAACCCCAGTTTAATGATTAAATGTACTTACCACAGCGTAGGCAACTAACAGATGTCAGCTTCCCGCTGCACTTACTTAAAAGAAGTAACTCAAAGTTACTCCAAAATCAGGAGCAAACTGTTGAAATATAAATCTAAATCCTCCTCCCTTTCTCTATTTTCTAAAAATCCTATAATGAACATGTATCGCTTATGCAATAAGAAAAATACAAAGTAAGGCCAAGTACAGGAGAGAAGACAGAAAAAAGAATCTTAATTTTGTTTTCTCCCAATTATACATTTAGCCTATTCAAATCAATGGTCTATTGCTGCCCCTCAGGATTAAAGACTAAAGAAAAAAAGATTTTTAAGCTAATGATCACTCTGCTTCCAACCATGAAACCAACTGTATATTCTTATACCATTGTACAAATTCCTATTCACAATCACAGCTATTTGCTCTATCAGAGTAGAAATAATAATAATACACAGAGAGGAAGAGGCACGACAGGGTTTATACAAGAAAACATTTCTTTCCTTACCCAAAAGGACAAATCATGTGAGGAAAATAAATTCAGTAAAAGAGTATTTCCTTTCACCGTTGCCGGTGTGGCTAAGTTGGCTGGGCATCATTCCGCAAAACGGAAGGTTGTCTGTTCATTCCCGGTCGGGGCACATGCTTGGGTTGTGGGTTTGGTTCCCAGTTGAGACACACGTGAGAGGTAACCTATCGATGTTTCTCTCTCACATCAAAGTTTCTCTCCCTCTCTTTCTCCCTCCCTTCCCCTCTCCCTCTCTAAAAATAAATAAAATCTTCAAAATATACATATATTTCCTTTCTTTGAATAGGTAAAAAGTATAATCTGTAAACATTTTTAATATATTCTTGTTTCTTTATATTAGTCTAAACAGATGAGATTTAAGTGTTAAAGGCATTTAATTCTATTCAGAGAGGGCAGAGTTAAAGAGAAAACAGCAATTGTAGCAATTGTCAATCAGACACACACCCATGAACAGAAACACCTTGCCACCAGAGCCAGTGTTTAATCTGATAAAGGTCTATCACTGAACATGGGGGCTGGGGGTGTAAAGTCTTTCTTAATACTTAATATGAGCATTTATCTCTTAATCATATATGTCAGTTGTTTATAAATATCAATATGGGGAAAGAAGTTAATATTTGTCCCTGATACACAGTATCAAACAAATACTTAAATCTCAAGACAGAAATATTCCTGCTCAATCATACCTTTTTCAGCTCTTCTTTAGAGAACTTTTCATAAGGGTTATGTTCCAGATAGGCAATGTGCTCTGAATTATTGGTAGCAAATCCTACAGTTTTTCCTTTTTTACTTCCAGATGGTTCATAAGGGTGATGTAGAAGGTCATAATGAAGCATTGTAATCATTTCTTTTTTGATTAGTTCTTCACTTTTCTGTAAATCTGTTAAAGGTGGTTCTACATTTAAGGGTCTTAGAATAGTTTCATTTACCTAAAATTATAAAACAAGTAAAATTACCAAACATATCACTGTAATATACTAACATTATTACTTGTTCTAGCATGAACTAAATATACTTTCAAAAGAAATCCTCCCCCTTCCCCCCTGCCACCTTCTAAAATCTTTGCACCAGTGACTGGATCTGGGAACTGTTTTACTATATTCCAAAGAGTTGCTGGAATTTTGCTTTATAGACTTTATGAATGATATAAAAAAATCAACCACATGAAAAGAAACTTAAAACTTCCTAGGCCAAAAATTCTAACACTTACTTCTGATGGTCTTGGAAGATCTTTCTGGACAGCTTTGTGCATTCGTTTCATTTCCTTTACACGCTCTGCATCTCGCATGGCCTAAAAAATTATTTTTATATCTATTATTGCAGTTACGCAGCATTTAACACATTTCAGTAAACTTGAAAACTTTAGGCTATAAGAACATGTACGTTGAACTAAAGCTGCAGACATCTGTAAGTTCATAGAAAAGCAATACAAGGCAAAAGGAATTAATCTATTCATTCTCTCAGTGAAACAGAAACTAAGAACTTCCAATGTCTACTAGAGCATTCTCCAAATTTACATGGCTGTATCCATCAGATAATTATCTTTTTCTTGTCTAAATCAGAATCCTAAGCTTAAAAGGTGACTATTCCTCCTACAACACAACCATTTTCTTTCACCCCAAAGCTACCTTTTTTAATTTAAAAATCCAGCCAATGAATGTGTTGTTTCCTGATTCTCAAATTATGAATAATGTGGGATAACACAGTAGAATTTCACACCATTTCTGAGTAAATATGTATCTCTATCCAAGTAGCTAAGAGAACTAAACACAAAAGGTATTACCCTATATTCCCCACTAAAAAAAACATTTCGTGTGGTTTTCTCTAAAATACGATTCCATTGATGCCATTCTCACTCTAATCCCATGAAATTATTCAATTTCTAAAGCCATCCTGAAATAGACTGCAGAAAGAATTCCTGAAAAGGGTCACACAATCTCAGTTTTTCTTCCAGATTCACTACTTTCAGGCCATGAGACCTGGAAAGTTGACTTAATTCACCTGAGCCTGTTCCTTCTTTTCTAAAATGAAGCTAATCCCTATCCTATATACATCACCAGGTTGTTATGTACAAATGAGAAAGTAATTAACTATAAGAATATTAGTACAAATTGTTACTATTATTATTTTGGCATACTCTAAATTTCCAAATCCACATTTTTTATTAGCTCACGCTGACCTAAAACCATTTACTTAACCAATCCAAAATGCACTTGTTTTTAAGAATGATCAGTAACACTTTTTCTTGGTTTGAGTGATAAGCAAAGTCTAAAAGACTATTTGTGTATATATTAAGGAAGTATAATGAATTTTACAAAGGGTACTTAAATTGATATACATATACATTTTAAGAATGCCTATCAAGGTATTCTGAGTATATTAATAATTATGTGAGTATATACTATTAATAATTATACTAATAATTTACTTTAGAGTAATTTTTTTTAAATACTGAAAAAATTCTTTTAAGTAGAGATCTTTACATATTTAAAGGCCACCTTCATTCTTTCAGCCTATTGACACATTTAGCAAACTCGCACTTCCTTCCCTTCCATCACAAATACCCACCTGCTTTCTTGCATCCACATCAGCAGCATCTTCAATGTACGTGTCATCTATTTCACGGTCTTCCAGCTCCTTCTCAGCATTTTCTGGTAGAACAATTTCAAAGTCATTCTTGGGGGCAGGAAGACCCATCAACCCTAAACGGAGGTGTTCACGAGACTCTCTTTCCTGCAGGGAAAAAAAAAAAATTGGTCCTCAATTCATACACATTAGGTATGTAACAAATATTCTATTAAAGTTTCTAAAAAATAATTAACCTAATTTTAATTCTAGAAAATGATCCCCAACTTCAGATCTGAGACAAGTTTTTTAATTTCTATCTCCATTTCTTCCCTACATTAAAATGAATCAATTTGGAATCAGTGAAGTTACTCTGGGATATTCTCATTTGGAAAGTACTTCTGCAGGGGCAAAAAAAAAAAAAAAAAAAAAAGTCCTTCAGGATTTCCTCAATTTGTGCTTTGACTAATAAAAATCTAAAAATCTAACCTAAAAAGATGCCTGAATTTCTGTGTGCGTGCACATGCATGTACATTTTTAATAGAAAGGCTAGTCAGGTGAAGGCCAAAAATACAGTCCATTGTTCATGAAGGCAACTGCTTGGTTTCCAAAGTCTTCCCCAGCATATCCTCCACTCACCTTTCCAGTCTCATGCTCCACTGCTGTTACACATATGCTAGGTGTAAGGACCAGATGAGTTGCTAAAAACATGCTCCACACTTCCTCATGTTGTAGCCTCCATCTGAGACAGCCACCCCCCCTCTTCTGAGTATACCTCATCAATGAAGGCTTTTGTAGTACCTACCCAAAAAATGTTATTTCTTGCTTTGGCCACCCTAAAAGCATGTTGGTTTTACTCCAAGAGCTTACTTTGTTCTTACAGTTATTTTTTAACTTGGTTTAGTACTGCCAATTTCTCAAAAGTATAAACTTCTTTAAGACAAAGAACATCTTTACTCAATTTTAGTTCCCCGGAAATATACAGATCTGTGCTTTGCATACACAAGATTCTTCAGCTGGCATTAGTTGATATCAATTCTGGCATTAAAAACAACTCTAACCAAATCTATACATGAAGTCAGAATTTGCAAACTGAAAACAGGTCAACATCATTAGAAATCAATAAAAAATAAATATTTCACAATGACTTTCTGCGGTATCAGATAATAAGGCTTAATGCTGATGTAATAAAAGCAGTAACATGGGCAGAGCAAAACTGAGACTTTTTATAATTACCTTTCTACATGATCGTGCAAAACATATGAAAGAAAATTCACTAGGATCAGCAATAAACATCAAATTAATTTGACTCTGAGTTCTAGATTGTCCTTGTAAAAGTGCAGAGCAAACAGAGGAATTAAGGGTCGAAATCCAATTTGGGGCATTCAAAACTATTTTACAGAAATAAAAAATTTTTAAATAAATGTATCATTCAAAAAAGTATTAGTTAGTAAATGATAAAAATTAAAATAATGAAAGATACAAGAAGATACCATACAAGATACAAGATACTATAGACATAATCACTATGCACAAACATATTAATAATAAAAAATAGGTATATGAGATCAAAAGTTTCCCTTCTGAAGTACTGCTAACCATTTTCCTTTTCTGATGTCCACAGGTGTATAGATTCTTAAGATATATGCAATGTGCACTGACTGGAGGGGAAAGAGAATTTTAATTCAGCATCCATAAGATATAAAAAAAAGTTTTTTTAAAGAGTAGTAAAAGGGAATTGACATGTACCATCTGCTTCACATAAGAGGGATCACTGTAGTCTGCCATTCCGTCCTCAGGATTAATGTTTAACTTGTCTCGAAGAGGAGTTCTACCAGGGGTAGAGTTAACAACTGGTTTGGGAGTTGTCCCACTCCGGGGAGTCAGCCCTTCAGATCCATGGGAGGGAGTCCTAGGAAAGACAAAAATTCTAATTAATAAAAGGGCTGCTTTTATTTGTATTGTGCTTTCAAATGTTTTTCACATGAATTATTTTACAAGGAAAACAACAAATAAAGATTCCAGAAATTCTGTCTCCTACCTGGTTTAAGGTTAGATCTCTAGGTTAAAATAAAAGTTTGGCCCTGGCCGGGTGTGGTTCAGTTGATTGGAGCGTCGTCCCGTAAACCAAAAGGTCGCGGGTTCAATTCCCAGTCAGGGCACAGGTCTAGGTTTCGAGTTTGGGGTACATAATAGATACAAACAATCGATGTTTCTCTCCCTCTCTCCCTCTCCATTCCCCTGTCTCACTCCCTTCCCCTCTCTAAAATCAATAAGCATGTCCTTGGATTTAGATAAAATAATAATAAAGGTCTGGCTTGGTTAGCTTAGTATTTACACATAGTATTTTTTATTTTAATGATTTCAAATAAAGTCATTACATTGGACATTTCTTGCCTTACAAACTAGGTCCATCAAACATTATCTCAACTTTTTCTTGATGCAGTAGGGTGGCTAAGAACATACAGTGGTCAGAGGGGAGAGCTACCATAGTCAAACGCCCCAGGTTCTCTGAGTTCAGGGTCTTCATCTTTTCATTTCTATCCTCTCTGCCTCTATTGGCTATCACATCATTGTCATCAGTGTGCATACACTAAGTAGTTCCTCTCCTCATATTTTGTTTGGAATCGTATCTAAATATGAATGGCTCTGAATGATAGCTAAGAGAATCTCTTAGGAATAAAGTCCACAGACTTTGCAACTTAAATTTTAATTGTTCAAAGCCTTATTATTTTGGTTGCTTACTTCCTGCATCTTGGGTGTGTTCCAGACAGGTGGTGCTGCCAGACAGTTGCTCCCCAGAGGTGAGGTATTATCACATAAAACATGGTCCCTGCCCTCAAGGAGCTTACAATCTAGTTGAGAGATAACACGTACACAGGAAAAGAGAAATTAGGCTCTCTTACAAGCCTTGCAAAAATGTTAATATATAAGGATTTGACCACTAATGTTTCTTGATCCTGCTGTTGTGTACAGTTGTAACAGATGTTTCCCATACTAAGCAACCAGTGGGAGGACATATCTTAACATTTAAAATTAAAAGTAAACCCAAATATTTCCAGCCTTTAAAAGCTCAAATTCCATTTAAGTATGATTTGTTTCTGTGATGCCTGTATCTTAAAAATTCTTTTTTAAAACACAGTAATTTAATGACCTGGCTGGTATGGCTCAGTGGACTGAGCGCCAGCCTGCAAACCGAAGGGTCATTGGTTCAGTTCCTGGTCTAGGGCACATGCCTGGGTTGTGGATCAGGTCCCCAGTTGGGGGCACACAAGAGGCAACCACACATTGATGTTTCTCTCCCTCTCTTTCTCCCGTCCTTCCTCCAAAAATAAATAAATAAAATCTTTTAAAAAATAAATAAATCACAGCTTAACACAAAAGAACTGCAAACAAATATTAAACTCTAAACTCTAGTTAATGATACACACAAGGAAGTGTGAAGTGTGATATAAACTGATATCTGCGAATTACTCCAAAATGCATCAAAATAAGATGGACTGATAATGATGGATGAATATGCGATAAAACAAATATAGTACAATGTTAACAACTGCAGAATCTAGGCGGTGGGTGTGGAGAAGTTTGCTTTATGATTCTTTCAACCTCTCTGAACATTAAAAATTTTCATAATAAAATGCTGGGGGAGAAATGTTAAGGGGTCTTCTTTAACAAGATCAAAAATATGAACAATAAAATGGCAATAAATACATATCTATCAACAATTAAATCTAAAAAACAAAATAAACGAACAAGCAGAACAGAAACAGAATCATAGAAAGAATGTTTTGACAGTTGACAGATGGTGCGGGTTGGGGGACAGGCGAAAAAGGTGAAGGGATTAAGTAGTACAAACTGGTTGTTAAAGAACAGTCATGGGATGTCAAGTACTCAGGGAATACAGTCAATAACAGTCTAATAACTATGTATGTTGTCAGACAGGTACATCAGGATGATCACTTATTAAGTTATATAATGTCTAATCACTGGGGTATACATCTGAAACTAATATAATAATGTATGTCAACTGTAACTGAAAGTAAGAAAATGATAAAAAAAAAATTTTAATATGTTGGGGGAAAAGCAATAGTACTACCTACATAAAAAGGATAACAATTTTTTATCAAATTTACCAAATGATCATTAACAAAGGACTGACTTGTTCTCTTAAATCACACAAAAAGTATTCAGGAACAAGGTGTTAGCATCAGAAACTGCAAAAAGAAGGAAGCTCCATATAGTGTTTTACCATTTCCTGGATACTATTACGTTATTTATTTACTACTGTGAGTGAGGAACAATCAAAAAGGCTAGTTGATCACTTATTTCCATTCTCTGTTAACATTACTAAAGCAAACATGTTGTCCAAGTCCTCAGATTCAAGTTTATCTAAAATAGAAAATATTTGTTTATTTACAATACCTGAATGGGGTAGAAAGAACTGTGTTTGGAGTCTGTACAACCTGCCGCTGTGGAGTCACACCTGAGAAGTCACTCTCGTGCAAGGGTGTGTTAAGTCCACCTTTTAATGGGGTATCCACATTGGTCAGGGCCATGAGGTTCTGGGCTTCCTGATTAACAAGAAAGTAAAGTATCTTAACAGTGCAGACAAAAGAGCAGAATCCTCTCTTCTAGTCCTACTACAAATCTTAAAACGGGCAAAATTGTTATACATTTTCTCAGTGAAAACCAAGAGAGAAAATGACTACAGGGCCACAGGAGATTCAATACTTCCATTCCTTCTGTCAACCTAATGTAGCATCTCAGAAGTTTAAGAACAAAGTTTTTTATGTCAAGAAATGCTCTGTGGCCTCACATATGAAATTACCATTACCCAAAAGCTTCTCTTATTACCTCTTTACAATCAGAAAGAACTAAGAATTTCAATTTCCCAGCATGAGTTTAAGTTAAATGTTAGATCACCTAAACTTTAATCTAGCTTTATCACTAACTGTACATCTAGTCTTTATTAGTCTCCCTGAATCTCAGATTCTCCTACTGAGAAGTTAAGACACTACCAACTGGTCTATCTACTTTGTAAGAAAACTCATGTAGGCAGATTCCTTCCTTAAGTCTCGCCTGACCTCAGTCCCTCTACTAGGCCCCTGTATTCGTTACTATCACACTATATCTACACGTCTCTTAATACCCAACTTAAGCTCCGTAAGAGACTTTTTTTTTAATTGCTGTCCAATTACAGTTATCTCCATTTTCCCCATTACTCTCCTCTGCTCTACCCACCCTCCACCTTCCACATTTAATCCTCCGCGCCTCCGTTGTCTTTGTCCATGGGTCCTTTATACATGTTCCTTGAAGAGATTGTTATTTTTAAAGATGATCACAACCATTATCTCTCATCTCACATGCTCTTGTTATAATCCAGCCTTGACACTCCTTCCATCCCCTCTTCTTGAATCTAGGTGGACTCACTTATAACTAACAAAATGCAGCATTAATGAGGCTACTTGACTTCCAAGGCAACGGTAGAAAAAAAATACAGACTCCCATCATACTCACATTGGAGTTCTGAAAGACCATGGCAGAAGTCCAACATTTGATGCCGCCGTGCTATGAGAAAGCCCAAGCCACATGGAGAGGCCACATGCAAATTTACCCCACATTCCCAGGTGAGCACCCAACCCACATCCAGCATCAAACGCAAACATGGAAAACAGATGATTCCAGGCCCTATCTATCTAGTTACCCTCATATGTTGCGTCATCCTAGCCGAGGCCCTAGGCATCACGGAGCAGGCACAAGCCATTCCGTCTATGCCCTGCCTGAATTCCTAACTCACAGAAACCATGGGTGTAACAAAATGTTTTAAACCACTAAGATCTGGGGCAAAATGAAAATAACTGGAGCAAGATTTATTCCACTATTCACTATTCATGAAAAGAACCTTAAATTTCCTACGATCAACTGTGTGTGTTCTTTTTGCTATTCCAAATACAATGCATTTCCCCCATCTAGGTTCCCGAAAGGCTGGCCAACTTGATGCTCTCCCAGGAGGAAGGATGGAAGCTACTTACTTCTCTAGGGAACCTGACTAACCCAGGAGAAAAGACCTACAAATACTGACATCAACGGTTCCCCAATGAAACACCCCAGCAAGTTCAGCCTACCAGAAACCCAGAGGCAAGGAGCCCCCCCCCACACACAACGAACTTCTGATCAGCTTTAATTGCCCCACCACCACCCCCAGACATAGGCAGAGAGGCAAAGATCAAAAGATATTTAAGGAAACATCTCATATAAAAGATAGAGAATAAAACTAATAAAAGAAATTTAAAGACTAGACAAAGAAATGAAAACTTAAAAAAATAAAACAAAAACATCATTAACAGCCTCACAAATAAAAGATATTCATAAGAAAGAATGCAATGTTAAAAAAATGAACACATTTAAATAAGAACTCTTGGAAATTATGACTATGATAGTAGAAATTTTAAAAGATAAAAATTCAGAAAATCTCCTAGCAATCAGTCAAAAAGTTAATTAAGACAGGAAACCAGATAGGAATAAGGAAAATTTGAGTTTCACAGAGAAAAACATCAATGAAAGGGATGAAATTTCTTTAAAATTTCAAAATAACTTCCCAGAGTTGAAGGTCATAAGTCTCCAGAATGAAAAGATACATGAAGTACCTAGCATAAGGGTTGAAAACAGACCCACACCAAGAAACATGCTTGTGAAAAAGAATAGCTCATATAAACTTCCAGAGAAAGAAAAAAAAACAGGTTGTTATTAACAACCTGAATTGGTACCTTCCTGTATCTTGGGTGTGTTCCAGACAGGTGGTGTCAGAGGTCTCAACAGCAACAATGGAAGCCTGAACGCGGGAGCGCTGCCTTCAAAACTGAACAAAAACCACCCTGGCAGGTACTGCCTACTTGGCTGGGAGTCAGCCCGCAAGCTGAAAGATCACCAGTTCGATCTCTAGTGAGGACGCATACCTGGGTTGCAGGTTTGGCCCCAGGTCAGGGCACATACAAAAATCAACCAGTTGACATTTCTCTCTCACATCAGTGTTTCTTTCTCCCTGCCTCCCCACCTCTCTAAAATCAAAAAGAAGAAGAAAGCTAAGACGGAAGCCTAGGTAAACATGACTCGCGTCCTCCCACAACCACATCAAAATTACAACTAAACTACAGACAACCATTATTCAGAACTACCAGAAATCAAGTTGGATGGAAGTCCTGCAACTATGGAATTAAAGAAGAAATCACATCAATACTGATAGGAGGGGCAGAGACACAGAACGAGCTGGTTCCATAACCATGTGTAGTGGATAAAAATCAGGAGGGATATCTCAGGAGCGAGGGAGATCTCAGCCCCACACCATGCCTCCCAGCACAGGGTTCCAGTGCCAGGAAGATAAGTCTCATAACTTCTGGCTGTAAAAACCAGAAGCAACTGAAGCTGTGGAAGACAGAAACAGCTGGATTCCCAGGTTCCTCTTAAAGTGCCCACATACAGGCTTACTAAGACTCACTCTTTCTGAGCTCCAGCACCAGGGCAGCAGCTTGAAAGGCACAGAGGCAAACCAGGAGGAACTGAAGTGTCTGGCATTAGGACAAGAGTTAGGGGACAGCTTTCTCCCAGACAGAAGTGCTGGCAGAGACAACTGTTCCTTTTCTGCATTCTCCTCCTACAGAGCTTGCAGGTAGGTACCATATCTGAGATTCCATCAACCTGTCTTACATTGTTTACCCCACCATGATGACTCCCTGAGGCTCCTCCCCACCCAACTCTCGGGGTCAAAGTTGTTAACAGTGGCTTTTCCATATGAATGGTTTGCCTTGGCTCATGTTTCAGCTTTTCCTAAATTCTTGCAAATAAGCAGTATCTGGACTCAGTCAGAAATGAAGGAGTCATTAACTGAAATGAAGAACAATTTACAGGGAATCAACAGTAGAGTGGATGAAGCCGAGATTCAAATCAGTGACTTGGACATAAGGAAGAAAAAAACAACCAATCAGAACAAGAAGAAAAAAGAATTCAAAAAAATGAGGATAGTGTAAAGAGCCTCTGGGACAACTACAAGCAGACCAACAATCACATCATGGGGGTGCCAGAATAAGAAGAGAGAGAGCAAGAAATTGAAAACCTATTTGAAAAAGCAGAAAACTTCTATAACTTGGTGAAAAAAATAGACATAAAATTCCAGGAAGCTCAGAGAGTCCCAAACAAGATGAACCCAAAGAGATCTACATCAAGACACATCATAATTAAAATGCCAAAGGTTAAAGATAAAGACAGAATCTTAAAAGTACCAAGAGAAAAGCAGTTAGTTACCTACAAGGGAGCTCCTACTAAGATTGTCAGCTGATTTCTCAAAAGAAACTTTGTTTCTTTCTTGCCATTCCCTTCTAGCCTGCAAAATGATGAAAAGTAAGAACCTAAAACCAAGACTACTCTATCCAGCAAAGCTATCATCTAGAATTGAAGGACAGATAAAGAGCTTCTCAGACAAGAAAAAGCTAAAGGAATTCATCATCACCAAACCATTATTATATGACATATTAAAGCATCTTCTTTAAGATCAAAAATATGAACAATAAAATGGCAATAAATACACAGCTATCAACAATTAAATCTAAAAAACAAAATAAGTGAACAAGTAGAACAGAAAGAGAATCATACAGAGAATGTTTTGATGGGTTGCCAGATGGAAGGGGAGTCAGGAGGATGGGTGAAAAAGGTGAAGGGATTAAGAAGTACAAATTAGTTGTTACAGAACAGTCATGGGATATAAAGGACAGCATAGTGAATTTAGTAACCAAAGAATATATATGTGTGACCCATGGATATGGACAACGGTATTGGGATTGCCCAAGGGAGTAGAGAGGGTCTGGGTGGAAGTGGGGGCAAAGGGGAAAAATTGGGACAATTGTAATAGCATAAAAAATATAATTTAAAAAATAAAATTTAATTAAAATTTAAATTTAAAAAAATTTTTAGAAACTGAACAAAAACCACTTCAATTTAGAATTCTAAACCCCATTATACTACCAATCAAATAAGATGGTAGAATAGTAATTTACAGATACACCAAGTCTTAAAAATTCTATCTTCCATGAATGCTTCCTCAGAAAGCTACTGAAAGGTACGCTTCACTAATAAGGGAGAAAAGCAAGAAAGCCAAAGACATGGGAGCCAGGAAAGAACATATAAGGGACTATCTAGGGTGACAGTGAAAGGAAATCAAGAGGAGGAGCTGTAAATAAGACCTAAAAAGTAATCAGTCCATGAAGAGAAGGCCAACTGGACTTTTAAATCCGTGGCTCTTTGTGTTCCTGGAGTACAGAAAGGGAGGGACAAACAAGGAAGTTTTCCATACTTTGTCCCTTTACTGGGATCCTTAGATTGGTCTCTCTCCCTCATCCCCCATGATCTTACAACAATGTGCCTTATCAGTTGTAAGTTTACAGGCAAAGCAATTTCCCAAATAAATGGATATAAATGGTCAAAAAAAAAAGGGTGATCAGTCGAGACTAGAACATTCAGAATTTCTGGGAAAGTCTTCTTCAAAAAGACAGAAATATCTGACCCAGCAGATGTAGCTCAGTGGATTAAGTGCTGGCCTGTGAACCACAACGCTGCTGGTTTGATTCCCAGTCAGGGCACATGCCTGGATTGAGGGCCAAGGACCCAGCAGGGGGTGCTCAAGAGGCAGTCACACACTGTTGTTTCTCTCTCTTTCTCCCTCCCTCTCTCTAAAAATAAATAAACAAAAATCTTAAAAAAAACAGATAGGAATACCTAAAATTTGCCCAGATTATAAGAGATTTACACAGTTAATGTAAAGTCTAAACTTGAATTAGTGCTAAGTAATCAGAAAATTTAATGACTGAATAAAACATTAACTCAAAGAAAAACAAAATACTGCGCAGTAAAGTAATTATGAGGCACTCTGTGGCTCAGCACTGACTATGGTTTACATAGTCATACGATAAGTCATGATTGTGGAGCTAACCAAAATTATGATGTAACTATAATGGAAGATGAGGGAATGGAAAGAGTGTGTATGTATGATAGAGGCAGAGGATGTAAGGAAGCCAAATGTTCATATTCTGGGTGGACAAACAACGCCTAAAACTAGGGAAAAATCAACATGTAACAAGTGTCTAAGCAATAAGGTGGTAAAAAACAGTTTTAATTGGTGCCTCTAGAGAACAGGTAATGAGGGACACAACTGTTTTCTTACTAAGCCATACAGGATTACTTGACTACTGAATCAACACCTTAAAATGATATTTGTGGCTATTAGAAAAAAAATGAGATATAAGGGCAATAATAAAAGACTCAATAGTGTTTTGCCAGGTTTGGCTATTCTCTGGCATACAGACATCCTAAGAACACAAAGGGCTGTAATACTCAGGTGTTATGGAGAGGGAAGGAGGTGGAACTGACAGGAGCCTATGTCAGGCTAAGTACAGAAATGCAAGGAAGCTTTAGAAATTATTGACTCCACACATCTGACTTCTTTCTAGGATTGCTAGGCAACATGAAATTTTAAAATGCAATGTTCCACTGACAGATACGAAAGACTAATGAAGGCAGAGGGCTGGCTTCGAAAGCAGAACTATGACTTAATAAATGCAGAAAGAAAACTGCTTAATTGCTTAATCTGCTGACTTAGCTTCCCTACTACAGAAATCTCTAGGATCCAGGCACTCAGGACTCCATTTCAAACTACTTACCCCAAAAGAAACAAAACCAAACCACTCAGTGTTCTGCTTCATAATACTTTCAAGAACAATAAACGAAGTGAAAGGCTCCCTCTACTACACAGCAGCTTACCTGCAGAATTCTGTCCTGGGAAGCTGGTGTTCGTGGCGTTCTAAGAGCAATGCTATTGTTGGTGACATTGTACTCAGACAAAAGAGTACTGGAAGCAGAGTTTGTTATGCCTGATTCCTCAGCAGTCTGACGTGCGATTTCACTCGCTTGGCCTACTTTCACAACTTCCTGGAGTTCTGCATCTGAAATCTAAAAAGACACAGTTATCACAGTAAGCAATATTTTTACCAGAGAACAACAAACTTAAAACTTCCATATTCCACAAAAAAAAAAAAAAAGTGCTGAAGCTGTGTGATGAGTACACAAGGTTCACTGTACTACCCTACTTTTTGTGGGTTTGAAAACTTCCATAATACAGTTTTTTAAAGTCTTTCCTATATGTGTGGGGGGGAATGGGAGGAATTCCATGGTATCAAGCTGCAAAGTCTTATATGTATTTCCACACTGAAATCCTTTTAAATCAAGAAACATAACAAAAACATAAAATACTAGTGTTTACACAAAACTACTATACGTGAGGATTACAAAACCAATTAAAATATCACACAGAGAGAGTCCACTCATCCACAAGATCCCTAAGAAAATCAAGGCCTGGTTGGTGTGGCTCAGTGGATTGAGTGCCGGCCTGTGAACCAAAGGGTCGCCGGTTCAATTCCCAGTCAGGGTACATGCCTAGGTTGCGTGCCAGATACCCAGTAGGAGGCGCTCAAGAGGCAACCACACACTGGAGAGGGAGATGTTTCTCTCCCTCTCTTTCTCCCTCCTTTCTCCTCTCTGTGAAAATAAAATCTTTTAAAGGAAGGAACAGAGGGAGGGAGGGAGGGAGGGAGGGAATTAAAATGTGTTATCCTAGTAATTTTACCAAAATAAATATCCTACAGGGTACTAAGAAAAAAAAAAACAGCAGGCAAAAATCTCAATTTTAGAAACAACATTATGAGGAATGGCAGTATCTAATACATTATTTTGTTTGTGCCAAACAACCTTGTCTTGATGCAGCCTGTGCACTCATTTGGAGAGAGAAGCTCCTCTGGCCTCCTAAATTCATCCCTCTGCTCCATTAAACTAATTCTACAGACGTGAACTACTCAAAATACAACAAGAGTTTATTCAGTTCCTCTCCTATGGCAAATACAAACAAATACACTCCTTTTTCATCTGCAGACTCTTTCCAAAAGCAGAAAAAAAGAGCTTATTCAAAATTCCCATGTTTCTGATCAACTATAATTAAGTATAAAGTCAAAGGAATAGAGCCTGTGATAGGCTGAATGAATGTTTCTCTCTCTCCCTCTTCTCCAGAACTCCCCTGTTGATTTTCACTGCTGTTGCCTCAAAAAGGTAAGTATGACACAGCAAAACATTCACTGAAAGTAAGTGGCCTAAAGTCCACAAACCCAAACAGTACCTTTATCCTGGTCTGCCACCAAAAAAAACAAAAAAAACCTGGAGCCCTAACCTGCTGACAAATTGCGAACAGCTGACAATTACTTACTAAAACAACACATGAGCAGTTTCAGATCTGATATAACTAAACAGAAAAGTTGCTTATTTATTATGTTGTATTACAATGACTTCTTTTTATGTGAATCACATATTACACTGTGAATTTCTTATGGGCATCAAGCACCTAGCAAAATCTTAGCATGGAAGCCCTCAAATATTTGCTGAATAAATGGTAAGTATATGAGTTCATACTCATATAAAAAAAAAAAAAAGTGCTTTTATCATATTACCTGAGGGGCAGGAAGTACTAGTTTACTTCTCTTTTTAGTAAATTCAGAAACACCACTAGTTTGAAGAATAGCTGAGGGTAAATCAGATTCTTTTTTCCTTTTCAAATGCTGCTTGTCTTTTTTTCTATCTCTTCCTTCTTTTTCACTGTCATGGATCAAGGTAGAAAAGAGGTTTTTAAAAGTTATATACAGGCAATAACATTAAAAGCTGTATAAATACTCATACATTTTGAACAAAATAATCCCATTTTGAAGAAAATTACTAACAGATAAAAATTATATACATACAGTTGGCCCCTATACTATTACCTACCCACTGTATTCAAGAGGAATGAGGACTTAGAATAACAATAGAATTATTAAGGAATAGATACACTAATAAGTAATTTAAGTAGTAAATATTAAAACTACATATTATAAAGGCTATGATAAGCTAAAGTCACATCAAAAGAAATCATAAGAAAACATAAAACTATTCCTTTATTGTATTATACTCATATAAAAATATGTGTGTACACACAGTAAAATGATGAAGTATACAGAAAGGAAAACAGTAATATAAAGGGAACAAAATTAAAACATTGTGAATTCTCATTATTTACAACAGCCAAGATTTGGAAGCCACCCAAGTGTCCATCAGTAGATCAGTGAGTGGGTAAAACAACTACGGGACATTTAGACAATGAAATACTACTCGGCTATAAAAAAGAAAAATTTTACCCTTTGCAACAGCATGGATGGACCTGGAGAACATTATGCTAAGAGAAATAAGCCAGCCAGAGAAAGACAAATACCACATGATTTCACTCATATGTGGAATGTAACAAACAAATTGAACTAACAGGCAAAATAGTGACAGACTCATAGATATAGAGTGCGAAGGCTGACAGCTCTGGGGCAGGGTTGGGGAGAGGGGGAATGAAGCAAAAAAAGGAAAAGGATTCATGGACATAGACAACAGTGTGGTGACTGTGGGGGTGGGGGGAAGAGGACAGGTGGAGGTAGAAGAGGCTATAAGGGAGATAAACGGTAATGGAAAAAATAAATAAATAATAAACTATTTTTTTGAAGGGGGGAAATTGTAAATTTTAAAATTTCCCTTGAAAACTGTTATTCAGTTGTTTATGATTTTATAAATTCACAAAATTTTTAAAAAGGGTGTTTAAGTCCAGACAAATTACACCAAAAAGTTGTCAGGAAGTTGAGAGACAGGCTCAAGGCTGTCTTTTAAAGCTCTAGGAATGCCCCCTCCCCTCATCACCTATCTAGTCTATGCCTTTCCAGTGGTTAGTTTTCATCTTTAACCTGTTTATTTGTAGAATACCTAAAGGAAGGTCCTATTTAAAAAATAAATGAAACATCCAAGAATACCCTTGTTTCACAGTGGCTAATATCTGTCGTTTAGTAATAATTCATGCAGGAGAAATGGATATCAATCAGGAAGTAAAAAACTAAAAATCTTTGGCAATCATAAATGGTTCCCCCCACGACTTTCAGATATAAGAATTAAAGAAACTCTAAAAATCCCTTGAAATAGGCTAAATCCTCTGTACCCTATAAGACAAACATTTCATAAATATACCTACTTATCCCAATTAAGGGAAAATTTTAGTATACAAGATAAAAAGAACGAGATCAGATTTTGAGAGTCCTTAAGGCTATTAGTAAAAACTGTAACCTGTTCATAAATGTACATAAATCTTAAATTAAGACTGTGACTCAGTGAGTAGACAGTTTACTAAGAGCCAAGTGCTGACATTACAAGAGATACCAACTGCATTCTATGCTAAAAATAGGACAGCTAGGGTCACTGATTCTCTCAGAAAGGTGAACTCATTAAATAAATAAAAGCATACAGAGGCTACATGTGCTAAATAACAAAAATCTGGCTCTGACAAGGATACTACTTGACCCTCCATAAAATTCCTACTCTACCTTTCTATTTCCATAATCGAACAGGCACTTACGATCTTAGCTCGCCATCAAGATCCTGTTGTCTTAACTTCCTGAAATCTGCATCAAGAGCCTGGTAGTTTTCCTCAGAAGTATCATAGAAGCCAAGAGCAGGCTTTTTTTCAAATGGGATTTCTGCATTATAATCAACTCCTCTCTTCTTTTTTCTTTTCTTCTGAATTTCTATGCCAGCTGCCCGAAGTTCTCTTCTCTTTTGGAGGGCAGCAAGGCGCCTGAAGAAAAAGAACACAAGATCACCGTGAAAATCATATGCCATGGGGAAGGGATAAATTATCCAATAGTAAGATAACTTAACTGGTTATCTGAGGAAGAAATAAATCCTCACCTCACACTATTCACCAAAATGTTGTTTTGATTTAAAGGTATGTGAGCGCACGCACACATACACTAAAGCAAAAAGAAAAACCAAAAGAAACTATAAGTAAATATGTATTTACCTCTGGATGAAAATATACTCACCAAATATAAATAAAAGACAAAAGAAAGGAGCAAAGGTTTTGAAATTTTATATCTCTGTAGCAGTTTTTAAAAAATCGTAAAGTAAAATTAAAAGGCAAATAAATAATAGGAAAAAATATTTGCAATTAATATTAGGAATGGTTAGATATAAAGAATATATGCAAGTTTTTTAAAAATGTCACCCAAGGGGGGAAAAAAAGGAAATAAACAGTTCACTAAGGAAAAAATGCAAATTGCTAAAATGACAAAAGGTTTACTTAACTAATGATTTTAAAACCACAAATTAAATCAATAGGTACCATTTCTGCATATCTAATTATTAGCATTCAGCTTTTTGTCTCATTTCAATGGCAAGGGTGCTAAAAAAGTGGACACTCTCCCACATTGGCAGTTAAGAAAGTAAACTGTTATAGCTTTCCCCAAAGACAATTTGGAAATACACATGAAAAACACTAACATTTTTCACATTTTTTAACCCAGCCAATTTCACTCCTCAGCCTTTAGTCTAAGGAAATAAATAAAATGATGAACATGTACTTAGCTGTGAAACTGTCCTTTGAATACTGTTTGTAATAGTGGGTAACCAGATATAATCTAAACGTCCAACAATAAGATACTAGTTAAATGAATTTATATACAGCTATCAGACAAGACATTACCCAAATAACCTTTAAAAAAGCCTATACATCTATTCTGACATGGAAAGATGCCCAAGACACACTGCTATTTAAAAACTGTTACAAAGTCCACATATTAGAGAGCAATATATAAAAATTATATGCATATTTATTAATGCGTGGGGAGACGGGAAGGATGTCCTCCAAAATATTAACAATGATAATCATTGGTAGTTAAAATTTTATTTAATTTTTACTTTTTTATTTGTACTTTGCCATGATGCTATTATTTTAATGATTTAATTATGAGAAAATTATTCACAATATTAAAGAGGGGGAAAAATTAATCCACAAAAACCAATTATAGGAACAACTTCCAGCTTGAGGAGACCCTATAGATCCACTCCCTAGCAGAGCTCATGAAAATTAGTTTTTAAAAAAATGTTTAATACAATTTTAAGTCTCTGAAAAGAATCCTAAGGGGATATAACAAATGAAGAAACACTTCTTCGAGAAAGCCTACTAAAACTCAGTAAGAAAAGTAAGAGTCTGTGATATTTGAATCTAGACCCACTCGTTCCCTTCTCTCCTCCCAGCTCAGGGAGATGGAAACTCCACTCCACACTGGTACACCAAGAACCTGGGTTTCTTAGGCCTCTCCTCCAGTTCTCAGTAGGAGGGCTTTTATTCCAAGAGGAGCATTTCTCATCCTGCCTCCAGATACCCACTGCTGAGCCTAGCTCGGTCCAGAGAGGCCAAGAAGGGTTGACTTCCTTCTCCAGCCCAGACAGAGGCTCCATCTTGAGCACACTGGCGCTAAGCATACGAGAGCCCCAACAGCCTTGGCCCCGGACTGTGGGATGAGGGTTCCATGATAGGACAGGCAGGCTGAGGAAAGCTGGAGCTGGTAAACCCCCTTACAAAGCACTCAACTCCTAAACTAAGGATGCCATGCAGAGACAAGCACATGAGAGTGCAGTGGTAAAACAGAACTCCAAATCTCTCCCCAAAGAAGCTTAACTTTATTTGCAACAAAGCATGTAGAAGTTCAAGCCTAAAGGTACTCTCACAAACAGTGGAAGTTGTAGTGAAGCAACTGGGAAGAAACTGTCGGAGATATAGGTTAAGCTGTAGCCCACTAGTTTGCCAGGCACATCGAAAGACACAGGTGGGAGGAGCCCACTGGGGTCAGAGCAAATATCAAACCCAGACCTCAGAAGCTATCCCTTCAAAGCAGCCCAAATTTGACTGGATTAGTCTGTGGGGCAATTTATGCCCCAAAACATTGCTGAAAACAATAAAGCAATGAGCTAGCAATTAGTAGAATAGGATATGGCCAGAAAAAAAGATGTCAAATAAAGTCCTGTCAAAACCATGTCATCCCTGGTGACAGTGCATAGCCAAGACTGCACCCCCAAAAGAGCAAGATCGGAGGCTTCACATTTCTGAGATGAGGGAAGGAGAAAACAGACTACACTAAATAATCCAACCAGTCACTAAACAAGGAAACAAGCAAACAGCAATAACAAGGAGATATGGGAAGAACCCTAGAATCCACAATTATAATGTATCATCTAAGCTCTACAGTTCTCAACAAAAAAATTATGAGACATGAAAAGAAACAGGAAAGCATAACCCATACATCAGGAAAAAAGCAGGCAACAGGAACTGCCTGTGAGAGCTAACAGATGTCACACTTGACAGACTTCAAAGGAGCCATTATAAATATGTTCGAAGAACTAAAGGAAACAATGATTAAAGAAATAAAGAAAGGTATGATGACAAATGAGAACATCAGTAAAGAGATAGAAATGATTAGAAAGAACCAAAGGGAAATTCTGGAGTTGGAAAGTATAAAGCTGAAATGAAAACTTTACTAGGGGAACTCAGCAGTAGATTCAAACTGACAGAAGAATTAGTGAACTTGAAGACAGGTGGATAAAAATTATGCAATCTGAAGAACAGAGCAAAAAGAATGAAGAAATAGGAACAGAGTCTCACAGAAATGTGGGACGCCATTAGGTGCACCAACATATGCACAAGAGCAGTAGCAAAAGGAGAGGGGGATAAAGGGAGCAAAATAAAATATTTCAAGAAATAAAGGATAAAAATTTCCCAAGTTTACTGAAAACCATTAACCTCCAGAAAGCTCAAAACTCCAAGTAAGATACACATAAAGAAATCCACAGAGACATCACATTAAAAAGCTAAATGCCAAAGACAAGGAGAAAATCTTGAAAGCAGCAAGAGAGAAATGACTCATCACTTTAGAAGGGAACCCCAATAAGATTAACAGCTGACTTCTCATCAAAACAGTATTTACAGTACAATCTAATCTTATATAAATGTTATTTTGTGTGTACATCTATATTGAGAAAGGTTTAGAAGGACACACTGCAAAGTTAAAGTAACTTCGTTCTTTCAATAGAGGAAATAAAGACTTAAAATGACAGTAGAAAACCTCGGCAATATTACGTGAATATAACCAAGCTATGTAGCATTATATCAACCATGCCCCAAAAAGAAAATAGAACAATACTAAAGGAAAAGTGTATTCTTTTTATAATCAATAAAAAGCTTTAAGTTATAAAACAGATCTACAATTTATCATTTAAATGGCCCTGCACTGCACTTTGCATACAGACCAATCTAGTCTAGCAATTTTCAATGTGTGTGCTGCAAGAATTTTGAAAATATGCAGTATGACCCCTCTTCCCTTAGACTGTCACATAAAAACATGACAACAGCCAACACAGCATTAGACATCCGATGTGAAGAAATCAAAATTATACCTATCTTTTTTTAGATCAGATGGGCAAAAAATACATTTTTTGGTGTACTACAGAATTTTAGTAATTAGTTTATGTGTGCCATGAGATGAAAAAGGTTGAAAATCACTGATCTAGTCTATTACAAGATATAAATACAACATAAATTATAAAGATGTGTAGATCCTCCAAGAAAATCCACAAGGAGATGTAGGGTAAATTTAAACCTGAAAAATTTATTTAAAGCAAGCAATGTCAGCCATACTTGGAGATTTTTCACATATGCACTTGCCACATCCCAGGCCCAATCCATGTGGTTAAAAGGCTCAAAAATTTGGTTCCCAACCAACCACGGACAGAAATGGAAAAGTGATTTGTTTCAACCTTACATTATTTAACCCTAACAGGTGTACAGAAAAGAAAGGTGGCTGAGACTAGGCAGAAAATTTAGTACCTCCTCTTGGTTTCTGTTCACTGTCCCAGCCCAGTCATACTCTCATTGTAAGTAACTATCCTGGGCTAGTGACTGGACAGTTATGCCAACAAGCACCTTCAGTCATGAAAGAATCCTCCATCCCAGGACCTGGCACTTCAAAGCCATTATTGGGGAAACCATCAACACAATGCTAGTCATCAGGACAGGAAGCACTTCCTGGTTTGGGGATCACAAAAGGCAGCTACGCAGGCCAGGGAGGATATTATAATGTGTGAATTCCGAAGGCTAATGAGCGCTTAATACAGTTCAGGTTTTCCCTTTATCCACTTCTGGGCCATTAGGAATGATGTCCAATCATGGCTCTAACCAAAAGGTAAAAGGGAGGGAAAGTGGAGAAAACCTTGAGTAGACTGCAATACTTCACTCACATTTTTAAATCCTCACCCAAGGACACTGTTTTTCATTGCTTTTACAGAGGAAGGGGGAGGAAAAGAAAGGGGGAAGGAGGAAGAGAGAGAAAGAAACACCCATCGACTGCCTTCTCATATGCAACCTGACAGGGGTTCAAACCCACAACCTGCATATGTGCCCTGACCGGGAAACGAACCCACAGCCTTTTGGTCCACGAGACGACACTCCAACCAACAGCCACACCAGCCAGGGTGCACTCACCTTTTAAATAAAGATTTATGTGAAAGCCTCCATTTGGGTTTAAAGTTCATTAACTCCCTCTATGGTCAAGTTTCCTGTTTTAAGTCAACACCTGTCCAAAACTAACCAAGGAGAGTAACTCACTGGCAATCGTGCAAAAGTCATACAGACTGTGTGTCCTCCAGCCATTTGACTCTAAGATGGCTACAACAAATGAAGATCTATGCTAACAAAAAAAAATCAAACATACACAGTAAACTACGTGGACACTACTTCTGCCATATGTTATTAAAAAAAATTTTTATATGTATTTTTTTTACTATATTCTGAAATGATTAGGAGCAAAAAATAAGATGTTTCCAAAGTAATAAAGAATATTACCAAAACTGGAATTGGAAAATTCTATTACCCATCCAACAGGGCTGGGTAAATCATTCAGTTTTACTGGGGTAAGGATGCACAGACTGTTCAATTATGGATGGAAATAACCATACCTTGCCTCTTCCAACTGTTTCTCTCTTGCTTTCCTCTTGGCCTTCTTTCCCTGAGTATTAGCCAGGCGGGCTCTAGCTTCAGAAAGCATCTCAAGTTCATCTGCAAAAATAAAGAGAAGAAAAAGTTCTTCTCCAACAGCAGCAAGGTATGTAAAAGACATACCCTAGTGCTTAAGATGAGAAAAACCATCTTCTATAAAATGAGAACAATTCCTACTTAACAGGGATGCTGAGAAGAGCTAAGTAAAATGAAACAGGTAAAGCATCTCGCAAGTATTCATTAAACAGTGGCTATGATTATCATACCATTCATTATCATCTGTTAACTGGCAAAGCACAAACTGTTAAACATAAGGGAACTGATTATCTTCATTAGATGCACCTTTCTTTCCTCAGAACTATTTCTCTCCTCCAATACATTTCCATGGCTCCCCAAAGTAGAATAAAAAATGTCATTACTGATGCCTTAGGCCAATTCAGACTATCCGATGGCATCACAAGGGAACTTTCTAGAAACTCATCCAGGATAGCCCCTCCACCCCTGAAATTACTGACTCAATCATCTCCAGGAAAGGCCCTGGTACTGGAATTTTTAAAAGTTCCCAATGTGCCCTCGCTGGTGTAGCTCATTGGGTTGAGTGCCAGACTGCATACGAAAGAGTCTCCTGTTTGATTCCCAGTCAGGGCACATGCTTGGGTTACAGACCAAGTCCCCAGTAGGGGGAACTCAAGAGGCAACTACACATTGATATTTCTCTCCCTCCCTTCCCCTCTCTAAAAATAAATAAATAAAACCTTAAAAAAAATAAGTTCCCAATGTAACAATGATGCAGCCAGACCAGCCACTGCCTGTCTTTGGGAACTACTACTCTCAAACTTTTAAATTTTAGAAACTTAACCCATTTCCCATTTGTCCCAATAATACCTGCCAGCAGCGCTGTGGCTGTAGTGTTTACCCAGAGATAACTCGCAGATTACAGTCCTAACCTTACCCACGAAATATCTCACTTTTATTATTTTCACATTGCTCTAGTTTATCAATAGTCTTTGGAAACAAATGACATCATTCTATTTATAGCATTGTTTTCAATAGTGGAAGCGAGCTGCACTTTTTTTTCCTAAACAGCAAAGGGGTTAACAAATATTCACTGACTGCTTCACAACAATCCTGTGAGGCAGGCCACAGGACCATGCCACGCAGAAGCTTCATCTGTGTTTACAGCTGCTCCCCACTGTTCGCATTGCTGCCTGAGCTCCACCTCCTGTCAGATCAGCATTAGATTTTCATAGAAGCATGAACCCTACTATGAACTGTGCACGCGAGGGATCTAGGCTGCACGCTCCTTATGAAAATCTAATGCCTGATGATCTAAGGTGGAGCTGAAGTGGTGATGCTGGCACTGAGGAGCGGCTGCACATACAGATTATCATTAGCAGAGAGGTTTGACTGCAGAGACCATAACAGATCAATTACTTGCAGACTCATATCAAAACCCTATCAGTGAGTGGCAAGTGACAATTAAGCTGCATCTGGTGGGAGGCTGTAAAGCCATCTCCTCACCTGCCCCAGTCCATGGAAAAACTGTCTTCCACGAAACCGGTCCCTGGTGCCAAAAAGGTTGGGGGCCACTCCTGTACAGTACGATAGATATTCTTTTCCATCTGGCAGGAAATGGAATCAAAGCTCAAGGAGATTATATGGCTTGCCTAATATCAAACAGCTAGTAAATGGGAGGTATGGGTCTAAAATCCACTTCCTCTGATTCTTGATTCAATGTCTCAAGGAGTCATCCTAAATCTCCATCACAGTCTTGCAGTGTTGCTTTTTCACAGATTAAATTACCTGCCTAAAGTCAAAGAAGTTGTTAATAGGAATGGAGCCCAATATCCTGACTTCTTGACCCTCTCCACAGAATGAGAAGACGAGCACAGGATCTCAAGCGCTTACCTCTAGCCTCCGGGATATCTGTCCAGAGTATTACACTGCTCAACTTATTGAATGAATTAAAAAATCAGAAGATAAAGGGACACTGTCCAAAAAGAACAATTACTCTATAATAGAAGACTGGAGACATTTAGCACGAGACTTAAATAACAACAGCAGATTGAACTGGGACTCAGAGGAGTTTAGGAAGGAATGAAAAGAGTTAATTAAAAGAGCCTGAGGAGTGTATGGGTCACCAAAGAAATAAATTCCTCACAAGAATATACTTACCCTCATCCATATCAATTGGATCAGGCCGTGCTGGCTTTGTTTCTGGATTTGGATCTATTTCTCCAGGTTTAAGTTTTCGTGGATCATCTGTTGTTTCCTCTTCATTGTCTCTTTGGGCTGCTTTATCCCTAGAAAAGAGTGCAAGTGAGTCAGTCACACTATCATACCGTTTAGTCTTAGAAATATGAGATTTCCTAGCACTGGCACTTTTTTCTTTCAAAAACTCAACGGGACAGCATGGATGGACCTAAAGAACATTATGCTAAGTGAAATAAGCCAGTCAGAGGAAGACAAGTACCATATGATCTCACTTATATGTGGAATCTAATGAACAAAATCAGCTAACAAACAAAATAGAAACAAATTCATAGATAGAGAGATTGACAGCTCTCAGTGGAAGGGGGTTGAGTGAAAAAAGTTTAAACAATTAAGCCAAAAAAACAAAAAAACAAAAAAAAAACCCACCTCACAGACATACAACAGTATGGTGATTACCACAGGGAAATGGACAGGGTAGGAGAGGATAAGAGAGAAATAAATGGTGATGGGAGACTTGACTTGGGGTGTTAACACACAATACAATGTACTGATGATGTACTGTAGAACTGTACCCCTAAAACCTATATAATTTCATTAACTAATATCACCCCAAGAAATTCAATTTTAAAAAAGATAATGCTGAAAAAAGACCCAATGGATCGACACTAACAAAATAAAGCATTTCTACTATTGCTTCACTTGAAAGAGATATTAAAATCCCCTCTAATTTCAGTGAGTGTTCTCATTCGCTTATAAAATAGGATCCAAGCAGTCCCTTAATCACAAATTCAGTATAGGCATAAAAACAAACAAAAAACTACTAACGAAGAAACAAAAGGTTTAAATGGTTAACTTTCAGCAGTGTGATTATGGGTGATTTTTATTTGTTTTACCATATTTTCCCTGGGTTTTCTACGATGAACATGTATGGTTTGTTTATTTTTTAATTATTCTTTTAAAAAGAATATAACAAAAAAGATCATTTAGATCACACGAGATTTGGAGTATATAATCCAATCACTTTCGTTCCTTTAGCTTTACTCAGATCTGTAACTATATGTTTAAAGACGAAAAAATGCTAGAAATTTATTCAGGCTCATTCAGAAGATATACACACATTGTAATACTGCTTTTGGGGATATACTTACAGAAGAAATTCATAGTGCTCCAAGCACTGGGCAGCTGTTCTTCCAATGATTGGAGCGATGGTCCTCCACTGAGTTGGCATCAACTTGGCCAAGTGCAAGAGTTTTTCCTCTTCTTCTCTAGACCATTCTGTTTTCTTAATGCTTGGATCCAGCCACTCATACCTATTAAAAAGATACAATTTTATACATTAATCAGTCACCTAGCATGAATATCCTATTTACACATTAGATACACTGACTTCTAGTATCTGAAAAATGGAAGGTAACTCTCACCCTTCAATTACAAAAGCTGTTTTTTTCCAACAGAATAGTCACTGTTTTTGTTTGATGTTTTTAAAGTTAAGTGAAACTACTGTCATCTGTCTTTCTGAATGCCCCACCCCACCTACTCTTTCCACCCAGTTTATTTAGCTGGATGAGAAGCTGACAAATAAGATATGAGCCTTATCAAACATCAGGGTAGGGGCTTAGCTCCACTACAAAAAGCAGAACTACTTCTTCAGGCTGAGGGCTGTCTTCCTCTTTGGTGTCTAATCTCTACATTATGATCCATTCCCCCACTTAGGTGCCTAGGAAATTAGGTCACTCCTGTATAATTCAAAATATGATCCTAGTACATGAGTTAGGGCTGGGGCCCGATCACTCTCATGCTAAGAACAGAAGTAAAAAGTTTAATGTTCTACTACCTTGTGCCTTAAGAGGGGATACCCAGGTATAGTGAAGGGTTATGTTGTATTGATATAATATTTCAACTGTATTATAAGAAAACTCAACTATTGTGAGCTAGCCTAGAAAGTTAACCATTATTTATCATTCATTTTGTTGGGAAAGAAAGCTCTAACCAGCTTTTAAACTTTTGGAGCACTATCCATCTATAAGCTGGAGTCCATCTGTACCTAAAAGCAGATTTATGCTTCGCAAAGCATTCTTAAACACATTAACTCACTGGAGCCTCATATCTCCATCAATTAGGGCCAAGTATTATTATCCTCAAATGGGAAAAAACAGAGGCATGATAGAGAGAATATAAAAATGGCTTGCCTAAGATCACACAGGAAGCGAGTGACAGCTAAGTCTTAAATTTAAATTCCCATCTCCCACTGTATTCTTTCTGTTGTATCGCAATGCCTGCTTTCTTTGGTCAGGTTCAAAACATTGACATTTTCCTCATGGTAACTAAGGTTGTGTTCTGTTTTGCATTCATTAACTGGTACATACCATCTGGCTTTGCACTGCTTTGCTGATTTCCTATGCAGCAGTGAGGCAATCCTAGACCACTGATTTTTCCCATATTTCATTACCGCTGCTTTCAGAATTTCATCCTGAAAAAATTGTCAAAGAAAAACAGTACATTCAATCACAAAACTCCAAGAGAGAAAAGACAAAATTTAAATGAACTCTATGACAGAGTTACTGGAGAGAAAGAGAAAGACACATACATACCTCCCAGATCAGCAATTTTCAACCAGTGTGCTGTAAGAATTTTTGAAACATGCAATACCTGACTAGTCAGGGCACTGACCTCTTTTCCCTTAGACTGTCAAATTAAAAAATGACAACAGCCCTGGCCGGGTGGCTCAGTTGGCTGGAGCGTCATCCCAATGTGCCAAGGTTGCAGGTTTGATCTCTGGTGGGGGCATGTGAAGGAGTCAGCCACTGAATGCATGAGTAAATGGAGCAACGAACTGTTTCTCTCCCCACCTCCCACCATTACTCTCTAAAAACAATCAATCAATAAAAAAACTTTTAAAAGGTACAACAACAAACACAACAATAGCCACCCAGTGTAAATGAATTAAAATTATACCTATTTTTTTGTCAGATCAGCAAAAAATATATTTTGGGGTGTGCTGCAGAATTTTAGTAACTAGTTTATGTGTGCCATGAGATGAAAAAGGTTAAAAATTGCTGTCCTAGATTTTTTTTTTAAAGTACAAAAACCTCATTTACTATCAAAATAAACAGAAAGTGGGAATCAGCAAAATGCAATTAAGATATCTCTTAGAAGGACAATTTTATACATTCCTTCCAGCCTTACATACACACACACACACACACACCCCAATAAATTGGGATGTATACAGCCCAATCGAATAAACCTTACTTGATAAATACTAACAAAAAATATTCTCCAATGTGTGCCTGGCATTCCCCTCCAAAGAGTATACCTTATTCACTTATTTGTTCATTCAAAAGACATTTCCTGAACACCTACCTTACACCAGGTCTTGTGTGCTTGAGGAAGGAGAATCCAACAGGACACATCCAGCCCTCAAGAAGCAAGTCAAGACTCTAGCGACCCCATTATCCAATCCTAGCTCCCTGCCTCCAGTTTATGAATGGTATTTTCTCTACAGTCTCATAACCCCAACTCTGACCCTAGAACCCACATCCAGCTCTAATTCGAAAATTAAGTATTTCTCTCCCACCTCACCAGTTAGCTCTCCCTCCAACCTCCCCCAGTCTCGATACTATTTCAGAAGGGCACCCTTTCTGATTGTGGATTTCACCAATCCCAAGGGAGCCCAGCAAGATAAACTATAGCCAACAGAGATAATAAAGCCATAGATGGATGCACTTGGCGCATTTTGCTTTTAGGCTTTTTTCCACTTGAACTATATGCCTCATACATGAGCTACTCTACCCCAATCCACCTTCCCATCATCAGAGATTAAAAAAGACTGCAAAGCTTTGGCCACTGCAGAGGAATCACGCTGTTGCTTGATTTTATACACCTGTCTCTCCCTCAGAAGTGATCTTTTCTCCAATACAAACGGCCTGGTTCCCTCTGTGAGGCAAAGTTGTCACTACTTTATTTGTAACTTTGTTGTAGTACTGCTGTACTTAAAGGCATCTTCAACTACAAATATATGTATGGCAATTATCTACCCTACTAGATTCATCTGGCAAACATTTTGCTAAGCAACCAACTTCATGTTGGTTATTGTCCTAGGTTCCAGGGAAACCAAGATCTGGTCCTCTTGTAGTGCTTTCTGCTGAGGGGAATAGCAACTAGCACTTACAGAAAGAGTATTATGTTCTAAATTTTCTAAATATATTGACTCATTTAATCCTCAAGAGGTATATATTATTATCATCCCCATTAGAAAAATGAGAAAGCTGAGGTTCTGAGAAATTAATAAACTTACCTGGCATCACATAGAAGGATGTGATGCCTGCAAAAGCTAAAACAAATGGATGAAAGAGGAGTGATGGGGACACTGGAGGTGGAGCTAATTTTTCACAAGGAAAATGGACAAAAACTCCAAGAAGTGTTTCTGAATTGGGTTTTGAAGGATAATTGGAAAGATGCCAAGCAGGGAGATATTTAAATAAAGTACAAGATATATAAAAACACAGATCATGAAAAGATGTGACTGGCTCCAGAAACTGACAAATTCAGTACATTCTGAACACAAACTGCACTAACATCTTATTTTTATTTTACTACCTCTCTACTAGCTCACCATTGGCACTATCCACTACATTTCTGGCAGTAAAGAAACTACCGCAATCAGTTTATTTCATCTGGCTTCTATCCAAGCTGAGAAGGAGTAACAGGAAGAGACAGGCTTTGGGAACCTGTCGGAAGGGCAGACAAGTTATGCCTTGATAACAGATAACCAGGGGGCTGATGGGGCAAAAACAGGCTCTCTGAACCTGTCGCTCAAGCTGCTTCCCCTCTGCATGGACGTCAATGACAAAGTTGTGGCCACGGCACTTTTTAAATTTTTGACTGTTAAAGAAAGGCTCCGTGTCCGGGCTGAGGCAGCGGTGCCCCAGAAAAGCAACTCTCGCCCCAGAAAAGCAACTCTTGCTCTGTCCTATCTCCCCCTCCATACTCTGAGCTTCTCCAGGGCAGGGGCGTGGGAGAACCACCTCTATGCAATGAATGTTCACTGGGAGCCTAACAAGTGCACCACAGGTAGTCAAGTGGTTAAATCACTTGAGGTGGTCAGATAACGCAGAGTCGGCCACGAGGCAAAGGCCTGGAGAGTCCGGCAGGCGCTGCCCCCCTTGCAGACCATGCAGGGCATCCTCCTAGTCTCCCCGACCTCCGTGCGCGTGCGCACTAGCTGCCGGAGGGGGCGAAGGGCAGCGGACGGCGGGAAAGGTGGACTTACCTCGGTGTTCCTCCACACGCCCCCCTTAATCATAATTCGAGGCATTTTGGCGGCAGGGTGTCTCGGCAAGCGGCCGAGAGGAGCTTCAGAGAAATAGCAACGGCAGTCCGGCCTCGGGACTGAAAGCCACCACTTCCTCCTGGCGCGACCTTCTGCTGTGTAAAGACCTGCGCAAGCGCAAGGCGGTGGGCGGGGGGAGCAGAGTAGCAATTATCGCGAGAACTGGGGTGGCTTAAAGTAAAATAAGTGTTTTGTCGTTAAAACTGTAGTCTAGGAAGACTGTCAGAAAACCAACAAACCCCTCTGGCTAAAGCGCAGTATGCCCCGCGCATGTCCAAAACAGGTAAGAGGAAAACAGCCGTCAGCTATAGGCCATGGCTCTTAGCAAGGACAGTAGGGCTGGGATTGGTCTTGACGTCACCTAGTGGCGGAGAGTGGAAACCCAGCACGAGGAGTTTTGGCACAGTTGGTTTAAAAAGAGCTTTGTTGTGCTTTCCAGACAAGGTAAAGCTGAAGGAGCATATCATCACCAAGCCCTTGCTATATGAAATGTTTAAGGAAAAGAGCAAAACTATGAACATTAAAATGACAATAGGGTCACAACTATCAACAACTGAATCTAAAAAACTAAGCAAACAACTAGAACAGGAACAGAATCATGGATATGGAGATCATTTGGAGGGTTATCAGTGGGGAGGGGGAAGAGGGAGAATGGGGGAAGAGGTACAAGGATTAACAAGCATAACTGGCAGGCACAAAATAGACAGGGAGATGTTAAGCATAGTATAGGAAATGGAGAAGCCAAAGAACTTATATGCACGACCCATGGACATGAACTAAGGTGGGGGGAATTGCTGGAGGGGAGGGTGGTATTGGGAGAAGGGGAGCAACCGGAAGAGGGTGGGAATTGGGGCAACTATAATAGCATACTTAATAAAATACACTTTTGAAAAAAGAGCTGTGTTAATCATTAATTTAGCACTTTATTTGGCATTTAACTAATAAGAATTTAGTGCACAGCATATTCAGGAAAAAGCAATAGCTTATTTAAGCCTAAATTTCCTAACCTATAGAGACAATAATACCAACCTCAGGTTGTACCTGGGGTTGTCCTAAGGATTAAATAATCATAAACCTAGCACAGTGTCTGATACTGCTCAAAAAAAGGACAACGCCAGGTGATCAGTGGTTGTTCCAGAAACCCTGTGTAGGATGTGTGACCTACCGTTACCTGCTGCTCACTCCACTCCCAACATCCACTCAGTTGCTGTGGTTACAGTGTCTCACACACAGTGGCCATGTGATTGATCTGATCGAAGCTGAGCCAATTAAGCCTCCACCCCAGGAATTTAGACACTGGGATTTGGAGGAGGCCAGTCTCTCTGCTGGCCTATGAATCTCTAATATGTGACACCCAGGAGTCGCCTGCCATGATGTTTTGTACTAGGTAGACTAAGAAGGAAAGAAAGCAGGACCCAGATGCATTGAGTGGAGCAGAAAGGAGAGTACAGAGAGACAGAGGGAGGTCCTGATTGTGTGGCAGTCCCTGGATCCAATATGTTTCTCAGTCCTAGATGGATTCCTGTTCTTGAGTTCTAATGATTAGTTCACCTATGGCATTAGCCAGTTGGAATTGGTTTTCTACTATTTGTAAGCAAGATTCCTGAACATCCAGTCCTCTCTCTCAAGAGCCCTTGATGATGGCTTCTCCACCCCACTCAGGACCACCTCTACCACATATGTCACCTTTGTATCAACTAGAAAAGATGCCCCTTCTACAAGGCAACTTGTTGACGCTTGCTGGAAAATTATCACAAAATATTAATATTTTGAGAACAGGACACTTATGGGGGGGTTAAAGATGTTTTATTGACTATCTAATTTTTAAAAAATTTTTAGAAAGATTTTATTTATTTATTTTTAGAGAAGGGAAGGGAACGAGAAAGAGAGGGAGAGAAACATCAATGCGTGGGTGCCTCTCACGTGCTCCCTACTGGTGACCTGGCCCGCAACCCAGTCATGTGCCCTAGACTGGGAATCAAACTGGCAACCCTTTGGTTCACAGGCCAGCACTCAGTCCACACCAGCCAGGGCTTGACTGTCTAATTTGAATCTGCTTACAATGAAAAGGAAAATGTCTAATATGTAATGAATAAAAAAGTGTTTATCCTAAGTCATCACCGAGTTTGAATCCATAAGCTTAACAATGTGATTTAATAAGAAAGCAGGAAAGCATGCAACTGCTCTAACACACTGGGTTAGAAAAGGTAAAAGTACATGGTTTTGGTAATGCTAAATATACAAATATAATATTTACCCTAATAATGTACTACCCTGTAGTACAGCACTGCTTAACTTCCAAATATACAGTCATTCAAAACCTTAAGGAAACATTACAAATGTCCCAGGATACTTTACTGAACATTAATGAACATTGCATCCTGGAGATATTAGAGGTAAAAATACCATAGTTTTTAAAGTTAAAGGCTATGGGAATAATAAAAGTAGCATTATTTAGTTTCTCTAAATCCCATAGATGGCTTTATGTTAAAGGGATCAATTATATTAAAAGGAGACTGATCTGACAGACAGAAATCTGTTCCAGAATGAAAGCTATCCTCTTGGTAGAATGTCAAAATTTATAACATTTCCCGAGCACTCCACATGACTCTAATCAACTATTTTTAAACAGTTTAATCAAGGGGGTTCCTATTTAACACTCCTCTTACTCTACCCTGGCAGTTGGAACAGAACCCTTACAGTGCTACTGCGGAAACATTCTCTAAGCTCTGATCTGACTCTAAAAATGACCTCCATGTTTAGTGTTAAACTGCAGCCCTGTAAGGAATAAGGAATCAAAGGCATCGAGAGGCACAGAACTGATATTTTGGTCATGGAGAAGGGTGAAGATTAAGTTGAAACATTTAGTCTCTTCTACAGTCGGGTCCTAACTATATGATAATCAAGTCTCAACCAACTCCTGATTAGCTCTTACTCTTTGGGAATTACATACTATACAGTGATTAGATACTGATGAAAATAAAGAAAAGCATTTGAAAATACGTAGAGAAATAGAAACATGGAATTTATCACAAGGCCCTGGATCAAAAAAAATTTACAAAAGATCTTTTGAAAATAACGACTATTTGCGAGCTTATTAATATACAGAGATCATCACTTTGTTAAACTAAGTCATGTTCACTTACCAATAAAATAGTAAACAAACCAACATTTTAAACAATTTTATAAATTACTTGTCGTTGTTGTTGTTGTTGTTGTTAGTGTCACTCTCAACAATATACAAAAATAACACTACAGGACTATCCACCTAACCTGTCTCCATCTCCTGCAAAGTCCTGGGCCCTAGAAAGAGACTGGTCAGCAGTCTTCACTGTAGATGCCCCTGCAAAGGGCAGGTGCATGTGACTGCCAGTGACATTGGGCAATCGAGGTAAGTCTGGTAGGCTCTGGATCTGGGTCCTGAGTTCTTCGCCCACCAAGGAAACTCTGGCTAACTTGCACTTGTGTTCTTCCAATTTATGCTCTTTCCCTGAAAGGGCTCCCTTTTGACAATGGAAGAAAATCTGCTAACATTTGAGTGAGTTGCTTCCTATCATTTATTTCAGCCACCAATCTGCCATTGTAATCTTCCAGCAACATACAAGCATCCTCTACCATTTCAGGAAGCCTTTCTCCAGATTCTTTATCTGTTATCTAGTAGGGATACTTCTTGGACTTCAGCAGGCAAAGAAGCTGTTCTCTGATGAACTGCTGCATCACCTGAAGCAGCATTTTCTAGTTCTTGTAATGCTCTAGCAAGATCTAGAATCTGTGGTGGTTCACTTGGAGATCCCAGAGAGGAAGTTTTCATTTCCATCCACCCTTATTTGTTCATAACTTCGCTTCCTAGCCTTCTTGTTACCATACAAAGCTTGCTTAAGTTGTTCTAGTACATCATTTTCATAAACAGACCTTTCTTCCCAAGTAGATAACACTCTTCCAAAGTGCTTCCTACAACTTTCAGCAGTTTCACTTGAAACATGTTTAAAAGCCTTCACGATAACTGGTGCAAAATCTTTTGTAAACTCCAGCCCCTTCCTTTTGCTGTTCTGAATGACATCATTGGCTAGGTAGAGAAAAGTAAGCCTCCTGTTTGGTTTGGCTTTCTGCAGCTCCTCCTCCCACATGGTCACGATCCGGCACGAAGGCTTGTGGCAGTG